>JAMQGT020002945.1:0-23086 GCA_024447675.2 Pterophyllum scalare | reverse complement strand
ACCCAGATATTAATTGTAATTAAACTCTTTAGTAATCATTACTTATTCTTTCATGTTTGGTAAAAATGTTGTCCCATTACTAAATCAAATTAATTAACTGTACTTTTCTATTAAATATAGCATGTGATGAACTTGATAAGCAGAGATTACTAAAGATATTATGTTTTTGAAGTGAAGGGGCGGGGCATATTCAAACTCAGTCCTGCAGCAACACGCACCCCGGCAAGTTCAACGGCTCAGACTGGCAATCTGCATTATCTGATGCAGTTCAGTGCAACAGCTTTGCCACAACTTTCATTTCTTAAGAAAGTTTGTGATGTTCAGTTTACAATGTTATAAGAGACATCAGTGTCCTAGCCACTTGCACTCTACAGGACAAGATTTAGAAGTGTACGCTCAGGGCTCAATAGTAATACTTAGTTTATATAATACAGTTAAAGGAAAATTCAGCACTTTTCAACTGGAAATGTCCAGTTTGTGTTGATGGTAAATGTTGTCATTTGAAGCAGTGAATTCAATATAACATAATTCTTCCTCATCAGCAACATCACCACTTATTTTGCAGCATAGGTTTTCTCAGTCAATAGCAGCGCAGGAATTTATCGCTTCAGTTGGTTACATTTAGCAACAACATAGACTGTAGATTTACATAAAACAAGCAAAATCTTCCCTTAAACATAGCTGAGCTGTTCTTTTTCAAGTTGGAGATTGTGTCCAATTTTAAGGTGTCCAGTTTTTCACAAGGATGCAGATATTTTTGTTGAATGCTAATGCGTTTGTATTCCTTCTTTGAACATGTTAGAATTTATTTCAAGCACTTATGCCTATTTTTACTTGCCTTTTAGATGGCAAGCTTTTTTTAATGGCTACTGTTTTGATACATTTTTTTGTACTTGTGATAAACTTGATGACAAACTACAGTTAAAATTGTCTTTTGGATAAATATTCTGTGAAAAATAAAAAATAGTGGAATATTGGAATGTATTTGATTTATTCTCCTTACAATTTAGTGTTGCATTTAATACATCTTGTACATCAAAAGGGTTATTACATCAGAGGACATGTTATCGCTTATTGACAGCAACATAGCTTGGGGTGGTTGTAGCTCAGGAGGTAGAGAAGGTCACCTACCAATCAGAAGGTTGGCAGTTCAATTCCTGGCTGCTCCAAAGTATCCTTGGGCAAGATACTGAACCCCAAGTTGCTCTCCGACACAAGTGTTGGAGTGTGAATGTTAGACAATAAAAAGCACTTAGCTTAGTTACACATGGAAGTGCTTATGTCAATGTGAACATGTTGTATGAGTGCTCAGTCAGAGTAGAAAAGTGCTACATAGATCTAGTCCATTTAACAAAATATAAATCCTTTAAATGTTAAATTGCTTATTTGCTTTACATGTAATTTTATACAACTCACTCTTAACCCAAATTAGTTGAGTTTACTAGAAAATTGCGTGGAGACTCGTTGCCTTAAACTATTCTAGTTTTTACACAAAGATGAAACTAAACATGTTTAGTTGTGTTAACTTATGTATCAAACAATTTTGATAAATTGTACTAAGGTTAGCACAGATGAAACTGTGTTTGCGAGGTTTTGCTGGAAAGATGTAAAGATTTTGTTTATACATTTTGAAAATCTGGGTTTTGTGTTTTTAAGATAAAGGTTTCTACTTCAATTCAGTAGCTCGTTGACGTGACGCTCTTCATTTGCTTGATTTGTAAAAATTCAGTAGAAGTCCATAAGGGTTTTCCGGACCCAAGACTGCATCACCAAGGGTACAGAGTAGGCTTTAGACCACCAAGGCCTTGACAATTCCCTAATTTTCCAGATTTTCTTTGTCTTTAGTTATTCAAATAATTGCGCAATAATCCAAATCGTTCAGTTACAGCAGATGTCCTGCTGGACCAGTAAGCAAAGTTACAGTCTTACAGTCTTTCTCTCTGCAGCTTTCTTCCTCCCGTCATCCCCCAATACTCCATCCCCACAGAGACTGTGTCTGCTCCCAGACCACCAAAAACCAAACCAAATATCAGCAAAAAAATGATTTAAGTATAAAAAATTCACAATGAAAGAATAATATTATACTCTGAATTGGACATAAGAGTAAATCAATTAAATGTGGACTAATAAACATTAGGCCTCTTTCTTCCAAGTCTCTGGTAGCAAATTATTTAATAATTGATAAACATATTGATTTATTCTGTCTTACAGAGCCCTGATTACAGCAGAATGAATAGGTTAGTTTAAATGAATCAATACCCATGCTACCTACTATCTGTAAGAATCCTCTAAGCACAGGCCAAGGAGGAGGAGTAGCAGCAATCTTCCACTCGAGCTTATTAATTAACCAAAGACCCAGACAGAGTTTTAATTCATTTGAAAGCCTGACCCTTGCCTTGTCCACCCTAATTGGAAAAGTCAAAAAACTGTTTTAGGTGTTATCCATCGTCGTCCTGGTCCTTACTCGCAGTTTCTATCTAGTTTTATCTCATTTAATGCTCAATTCTGATAAAATAATTGTATGTGATTTTAACATTCATGTAGATGCTAAAAAGTACTCAACAGTTCTGCTGTTCTTTGAAATTCTTCTGTGTTCTTGTTTGCTTTTTTGATTCTTGGTTTGTTATAGTTTCTGAATCGTGTTCGTAGTTATTTGTATTGAGTTCCTGTTTCCCGTATTCTTGTGGTCTGCGTTGCAGTGTCTCTTTAGTCCCTCTGTGTCTCTCTCTTGTCTCGTGGTTTCTGTATTGAGTTTTACTCCCAGTGTTGTCACATCTGCGTTCCTGTTTACCTGTTTTCTCTTTGCAGGTTCCCTGTTCCGTGTTCATTGTGTTTAGTTTTGCTTCCGGTGTTGTTCCTGCCCAGCTGTTTCCACTTCCCTCATTATTCCTCTGTGTATGGATTGTCTGCGTTTCCTCTTGTTCTCCATCGCGTCGTTTGCCGTCACTGGCTCCTGCCCACTGTGTGCTCTCCCATCTGTTTGTTTAAAGTGAATTTTGTATTTGTATTGTATCCTGCATTGAGGTCCTATCCTGCCTGCCATACAGCTGATTATGACACAGTTAATTTGCTATTAGACTCAACATGTAAATGAGCTGAGTCATTGTTTCTTCACAATAGGTGTCTTTCTGAAAGTGCTGTAATGAAGTTTAAGGATATAATTCGTCCACTGTCATCTTCAATGCCACGTGCCAACACAATGCAGAGCAGCTACTTATACGCTGCTCCCACAGAGGTCGATTATCTTGTTAATCACTGTGTACAACTCTGGATGCTGTGGTTCCTCTGAAAAAGAAGGCGACAAGTCATAGAGGTTTGACTCCCTGCTATAACTCATGGATTCACAGCTTAAAGCAGATAACTTATAATAAGTTGGAGAGAAAATTGTGTTGTACAAATTTAGATGACCTTTCTTTGGCCTGGAAAAATATAAATATATATAAAAAAGCCCTCCATAAGGCTAGGACAGCTTACTATTCATCACTGATAGAGAAAAATGGGTTTCTTTTCTGCACCATAGCAAGGCTGACAGAGTCAGAGCTCTGTTGAACTGATTATTCCTTTAGCTTCAAGTAGCAATGAGTTCATGAATTTCTTTACAAATAAATTTTTAGCCATTAGGGAAAAATTATCACCTTTCACAGACATAACATTAAGCACAGCTACCTTAATTACTGCTGATATTTACTTGGACTCTCTTGGGCTCTCTCTCTCTGGTTAATCTTTCCAAACTAACTTCAGTAACATCTTCTTCAAAACCATCAACATGATGTTTAGACCCCATTTCAACAAGATTGTTCAAAGAAGTCTTATCATTAATTAATGCTTCAATTTTAAATAGGATCAGTTAATCTGTATTAATAGGCTACATGAAGAGAGTGTGTTGAAAAGATGGAAGGAGTACTTTGAGGAGCTCATGAATAAAAAAAAATGAGAGTCAGGAGGGTGGATGGAGGAAAGTTAGTGAAGTAAGGAGGAAGTGAGAACAGGTATGAAGAGGATGAAGAGCAGAAAGGCAGCTGGTCCACATGACATATCTGTGGAGATATGGAGATGTCTTGGAGAGAAGGCAGTGGACTCTTTAACCAGACTGTTTAATAGACAATCATGGAGAGTGAGTAGGTGCCTGAGAAGGGGAGAAGAAGTGTACTGGTACTGATTTTCAAGAACAAATGTGATGTGCTTTAGTAGATCAATAATGTTGATGAACCATACCATCAAGATATGGGAAAGCATTGTTGAAGTTACATGGTAAAAATCAACTAATTAAACTACACACGTCTTAAAGACATAAAGGCCCAAATGACTACTAATTTCCTGCTTCTAAATTCAGACAAAACTAAGGTTATCGTACTTGGTCCTAAAAATCTTATAAGCATGGGGTCCACCATCAAGCACAAGCACTCAATACAGCATGTTTCAATCATCTTGTTCTACATTGAAGTGTTTTCTAGCTAACATTAACACATAATCACACTATGATGAATGCATCAGGAGCAACTCGGGGTTCAGTATCTTGCCCAGGGATACTTTGGTATGCAGACTGGAGCAGCCAGGGATCAAACCATCAACCGTCTGATTAGTAGATGGCCTGCTCTACCCCCTGAGCCACAGCCACCCCAGTTAGTGCTGCAGTGAGAGTTCTTACAGGGACTCCCAAATTAGCTTGTCTTCAGTGGCCCCCTGTTAAATCCAAAGTTGAATTTAAAATCCTTTTGCTCACATACATAGTCTTGAATAATCAGGCCCCCGTCATATCATACCTCAAAGTACCATATTATCCTAATATGGTATGTCTGCAGGCTTGTTTCCTGCTTACTTTCACGTTTGCTTGCTTCCTAGAGTTTTTAAAAGTAAAATTGGAGGCAGAGCTTTCAGCTATTAGGGCTCTCTCCTATGGAGATAGCTTCAGTTTGGATTTGGGGGGACAGACACTCCCTATACTTGTGTTTATGCACCAGCACTGCATTTCATCATTAGTAATTATACTGTCCCTTTTGTCCTGTCTCGCTCTCCGCTCTCTTTTCTTTCCCCTTGCCCCAAACCACTCATGGCAGATGGCTGCCCTCCCTGAGCCTGACTCTGCCTGTTTAAAGAGAGTTTTTCCTTCCCATTGTCGCTAAGTGCCTGCTTAAAAGGACTGTTGTGGATTTCTTTCTAATATTGTGGGGTCTTTTTACCCAACAGTATAATTCCTTGAGGCGACTGTTGTTGTGAATTGGTGCTGAACTGAACTGAACTGAACTGAATCTGAGGCACATAAATCTAACCATGGAAGCCCACTTGATGTTCATATTTTTGGTTTACGAGAGTAATGCAATCAGAAGAAAGGGTTGGATAAGGGTGTTAAAACTGCTCCCCCAATATAAGATGAATAGGGATTATTTTGAACTGTGAATCGTTGAACATATTTTGGGGTCAGCTTGAAAGAAAAGCAGAATGTAAAAATGATATCAGAGGTCAAACGTGACATTTGGATGCAAACAATAATGTGACATTTAGAATCCAGTGTGATTTCCTATATTCTGCAAATACAAACAAAGGCAGTAGCGATAAAAGACATTTTATGAAAGTTTGACCTTCGTTTGACCCTATCCCTAGCATCCTTATTCTGCTACACCAACCCTCTGCATGTCCTTCTTCACTACATTATCCTTCGCCTTCAGCTAAAAGTAGCGCACATTTCCATCAGCACCATGGAAGTACCATGGGCCCTGACTAATCTGGTATGGAAATATCATTGTTTATGATCTAAATGTTTGATTTGGCCAAGCTTTTGTACCAGATGCCCTTCATGATACAACCCCCCCATATATTCAGACTTGGGACAGGCACTGGGAGCACACTGCCTTGTGTCCCCCATGATCCTGAATTGGATGAGTGCAAGAAAATGGATGGCTGGAAATCAGTTTTGCTTTTCTCTTAAATATAGTGTCAGGATAGGGTTTGGGTTAAGGTTGATGTCAATGATGACTTAGACCTGAGAGGGTTAAACAGCTAGACAAAAACAGATTAAAAAGCTACTTTTCATCTTCATTAATTGTAATGAAAGGGTGCCTTAAACATGTGGTGAAGGTGGCTTCTTTACCTCTCAATTTGCCAAATCAGTGGACAAAGCAAAGATATTTCGAGTCATGTCATACTCAAGAAAGAAAAGCAGTGCATTTGCAAAGGAAGAAGCCGAACACTTTATTCAGGCTCACTCACTTAAACTTACAGAGGCCAAAATATGACTCATTTCCCACTTTTAACAAACCCACCTCTAACCATAAACCACCTCAGCAAACATCTTGATTCAAGTCCAATTCCCAAGTCTGTACTCAGGGGTGTGTTTTATTAAATAAAGCTTACAACTCAACGTGCATTTTGAGGATAAAACACACCCTGACAGACAGAGTGCATGTTCATCAGTCAGGTAGTGGAAAAGGGTGCAGCCCAGTCTCAGTTTTCTCTCTGAGGTTGGGTCTCCACCCTTTGTACTGGGACGCCTGCCAGAGCTTCTCTGTGATTTACTGCACTGACCACATGCAGCCGCTGCCATATGCTTCAGAAGATGGCTCATATTTAAAGCTTCTGTACCCATTTCACGGTGGCCTCCAGATGAAAGCTAAAAAATCATTAAATATTTTTGGTCATCAGTTACAAGCAGTAGTCTCAGAAGAGAAGCTAAATATTGATCTTCAGCAACAAAACAAGCAGGATCTGAACTGAAGATCACATTAACACAGTGGAAATGTAGCATAGTGCTACTGCTAAAAACACAACTCCAACTCACTTTGCAAAATCAGACCTTCAATTTGCCCTCCATGTAATTTGCTCCAGCAGTCCATATGCTGGACTGTGGTGTCATAAAACTGAGTCTCATAAATCTTTTTGGTACCTGCTACAGTAATGCTGATGATGGCATTTTGGTAAAAGATCTGATAATGAGTGTGGTAAAAAGATACAGGTGTCCAGACAAGGCTGAACACCTGTACCACTGGTTTCTGGTACCTCTGCTGATTTATCTGGCTGTCAGATAGTATAATGCCTCCATTTTTTTTCTGATTAGAAAACCTCAACGGGACACCAGTAGGTATGCTGTGGACTACAATATAAAATACTTAAAATTTTCCACTGCCTAAACAGAGTGTGAATTTTGTCACCCACATTCGAACAAATTATCATTTCATTTTTTTATATACACTCCATTGCCAAAAGTATTCACTCATATGCCTTCACCTGCGTATGAACTTGAGTGACATCCCATTCCATGAAGCTCGCTACACGCTGTTCTTGAGCTAATCTGAAGGCCACATGACGTTTTGAGGTCTGACTGCAGAAAGTTGGTGACCTCTGGGCACTATGCACTATGCTGTTGTTCCCAATTGCTTCCACTTTGTTATAATATCACAAACAGTTGACTTTGGAATTTTTAGTACTTAGTAGGAGGAAATTTCACAACTGGACTTGTTGCACAGGTGTCATCCCATCACAGTACCATGCTGGAATTCACTGAGCTCCTGAGAGCGACCCATTCTTTCACAAATGCTTGTAGAAGCAGTCTGCATGTCTAAGTGCTTTGTTTTATACACCTGTGGCCATGGAAGTGATTGAAACATCTGAATTCAGTGATTTGTATGGGTGAGTGAATACTTCTGGTAATATAGTGTATATATTTTGGGGGCCTTTATTGTGATAGGGCAGTAGAGAGAAGACAGGAAAGCTGGAAAAGAGACCAGGGGAAAGACAGTGAATTCCATAGATTCAAACCCATGCCACATTAGCCTTACAGCATATGGAGCTCCTGCTCAACCCAGTGAGCTAAACCAGCAGCAGAATGAGTCTTTCTAGTAAGAAAGTTAGCAGCCCTAGCACAGCCGGGCATCCCTCTAAACTGAAACTACAGCATGACACAGATTCTGCTCAAGAACTCAGACAGTTGTTACTGAGCAGCCTGTAGTTGCCTCCATTTTATACCAGAGCCACGTTTTTTTCCACCAAATATTTCTGATAGCTGATAAGTTTTTTAAAAAAATCAAGTTTGTGGCATTAGCTAAGGCACATTTTTGCCTGAATATCAAAGCCACAGTTTCAAGGCAGATGATTTTTGTAGACTAAATGATCATTAAACATCACCATTATGTGCCCACAGTTCTATACCTGTGTGCTGGTCTGGCTCCTCAGAGCTCTTTGTCTCTTTTTTGTTCAAGCTTTGGGAAAAACAGATTTTCACTGCATAATCCTACTTTTGAGTTTTTCCTAATCCAGATGATTTGCGTGTCCTGCAACGTGTCCAGATCATCACTCCCGGTCTGTCATTGGTGTAGATGCATACAGAGGATGTAGATTAAGCTGGATTAATACCCATGCCTCTTTGTTTGGAGATAACCTGGCAGCCGGCATCAAGCTTCAGCTGGGTGAGATTCATTGTTTTAAAGGTGGCTCAGGTAAATAATGCTAATTGAGTACTGATGTAGAGGGAAGCTTCAGCTGGTCTCCTGGGCCCAGGCTTCTTGCTTCATCCTTTCATGCTGGTCCACCTTCCCTGGGGGTTGCTATGGCCTGCAGGGGAAAATACCCCCTGGTCTGGGCTTCGCTACCAAACTAAGCACCGCACAGGTCCATCAGGAGTGCTGACAGATTTGACACCTGTTTGGTGACATCCTGTCCTACCAGGGCAGCAGGACAGATGGGGGAATATAGAAATTTTGATTTGGTTGCCTGTCTCTGGATACCAGTTGTCTTGGTTCAGTGTTTCAGCTGTTTCTGTTGTCACATGTTGATAATGCAACTGAACAACAATTTTAAAATGGTTGACTGCTGACTACATAATTCAATAAGAGTATATATTGCTATCATTTTAAACACCTAGACCTTGTCATGTCACAGCTAGTTTCTAATGCGTTTTTGCTGCTGCTGTTTAAAACCACAATATGGCATTGCTTTACTCACCCTTCAGATATAATGCAACTGTCTACTGATGTGTGTTTATTCTCTGAGATGAAGTCATTAAAAACAAAGCATGCTTCAGCATTACCAGCTCATCATGTTGGTTTTAGAGTCCAAGAGTCGCCCACATCTATCAGCTGTGTTATTTTTTCTGAGTCATCTTCAGTTCTTCTCTGCTGTTTATACAAATCTTGCTTTTCTTTTTCTATAGATATTGACATGAAGAAAGACATTGAGAGTCTAATAGCAGAAGAACGAGCTGATATCATCTTGAAATATGCTACGGTGAGTTTGTGCTTCCACCACACAGAACAGTCTCAGGGTTTGGATTTGCTTCACATGGCTCATGCAGTTAGAGTGAGTTTTGCTGAAAAAAAAAGAAAAACGATATAATTTGTTTTACATTTTCTCCCCATATATTTGCTTGTGCTATGGGTTGCAGATACTGTTATGACACTGTTTTACTATGTAGCATTTCACTGCTTTAACAGTATGTCTGCATTATCTAATATGTGTTTTATTCATGTGGAGGAGGAAAAGGTTTTAACAAAACCAACAGAAATGCACAAAAGGACAAAAAGCGTGAATTAAAAGCTGTGTTTGTGTTTGCTTTGTGTGCAGTTGCATTTCTGCATGTGTGGCGGACAATAAGCGTGTATGTGTGTAGGTGGATGCAAGTATGCTGGCAAAGTGCATTAATAACACATTGTGTAATAATATGCTTGTCCTTGTGGTGTGACTGGAGAATGATGACCACAGATAGTGAATGTGCATGAAAAACAAAACTAAATGGACATGATGGATTATTTCCTTTCTTCTTGGTGAGTTTTGCACCAGTGATTCTTAAACCGATTGAAAAGAAAAGACATCCCCTGTATTCATCTAGTAGAAGTTAAGCCCTATGTTGTTTTCGGATTAGGGATGCACAAGTCTGACTTTCATTGTCCCAGTACTGATCCAGATACCTTGGCTTTGGGAATTTCATACGGTTGAGCAAGAAACTAGAAATCATTGTTTTACTCAGAAAGCAACAGTCTGTCCAGAGCAGTAATAAATATGACTCTTGACCACGGACTGTTTATAAAATATTGCCATAGCCACTTTGATGTTACCTGCTGATCCGCTGATCTTTGAGTTTAGCTTTTTGGCTGTCGCCATCTTGTTTTTTCAGAGCCAGAATAACGTATTTGGAGGAAAGAGTGCTACATTATCAGCTTGTTAATAGAATATTCCAGTTTAACTTTTTCACTGCGGAGGCACATGTTAGTGGTACTCCTCAGCTGTCGACCAGCAAAAACTAATAATAAATAGATAAATAAAATAATGAATTAAATCCACCACTTCTTCAGCTTATGATTATTTTCTTTGTTCCATGATTTTTATGACTTGAGAGTATAATTTAAACCAAAAAAAAATTATTATTCTGATTGCATAGTGTTAGTGGGATTGTGTCTTAGACCTAAGAGGGTTTTTAAAAAAGCCACGATGAGTGGGAAAGGTTCTTCAAGCCGTGTAACATAGAAAAGGAGCTTGACTATAAACTGGTCACAGTGGTAAATGTGCTGATGCAGAGTTGAGCTGGGGCCGGGTGGGGTTGGTCACAGCCAGAGGTTAAATTTAGCTCAGCAGCTTTGAGTGAAGGGGTGGCAATGGAGGGGTTTGTGTTCTCTGGCCATAGCAACATCTGTGACAAACTGTGCAGCAATTGAGTTGACACTGACCTGCAGGGACTGGCTGAACTCCCAGTTACTGTGATTTTTGTATGAGTTGTATGAGTTCCAGCCACATTTAGTGCACAGTGTCGAGAAGAGAAGCAGAGCTGGGAGAAGACTGAACCCACATCACAGATACTTATTCCTTTTTCAGCCTTTTAATTATTTCTTTGAGCTGTTCTTTTTCCAGGATGGAATGATTGTACAGCACAGATCTTGAACATCAATTCAAATGTGTGTACCCAATTCTTGTTTCATTAAAGTCATCTCCACTAATATTTGGTTAAATGGCCCTTAGCAAGATGCATTTCATCCAAATGCTTTACGTAGCCATCAACATGCTTCTGACATAATTCTGGCTGGATCTTCTATGCTCATCAAACTTCAAAGTTTGTGCCCTGTGTCATTAAAGTATTATATAGTTTATTCACAGTATAATAATTTCTTCAGTTTCTCGTTGAGCTGCTTTTACCTTTGGAGATGCTAAATTTGATCTTTTTCTTGACCTTTAGTGTCAAAAGTTAAACACAGTGAATCTGAAATTGCAGTTCTTTACAGCTTCTACATGGAATTCAAAATTATACTTCTTTTTGATGCCTTACTTTGAAAAATATGACCTAAAATTGCCATAAAATTATTTTCAAAAGATACCACAGCTCCAAAACGATGCCTTAAACATAAGCAGTATTATAAATATAAAATAAAATTAGCAAAACATTAGGCTTGTATTGACCTTGGAAGTAGTGATGCAATGAACAGTTCTTATCCTGTTATATAATCACATTTTTAATGACACTATAAGCTAGGCCTTACCACATGACTTTTGTAAATAACTGCAGCCACTGAGTAAGGTCAGTTTCCTGTTCTTCAGCACCCATAACTCACA
The DNA here is from genome assembly GCA_024447675.2 of Pterophyllum scalare. Lineage (NCBI taxonomy): Eukaryota > Metazoa > Chordata > Actinopteri > Cichliformes > Cichlidae > Pterophyllum > Pterophyllum scalare. Next base: position 11,557 of record JAMQGT020002945.1, on the reverse strand, counting down.
ATAGCTGTGCCATTCAGAACGTATCAAAGAACACAGAGTGCAGTAGCTGGGGTGTGTCGAACGGCTTAGTGTGCTGGCACTCATCAGTGCTGTGAAATAAGGCAGCTGTGGACAGTGATGATCTTGCGTTTTGATGCACTCCATCAAATCTTGTCTCTTACAAATGATATGTGAGTCATTCATTTAGTGGATTAGATTCAGTTGTAGTGAATCAGCGCAGCAAATTTAAATGAATGCACTTCAAGTAGAACCATCTCTCCTGGCTCTAATGTCTGTGTGTGTGTCTCCAAACGCCCTCACTGAGAAAGTATTTTTAGTCCTCTCACTCGGGTGATGCTGACATCACACGCAGTGCCTTCAGGGCTCAGAGAGCCGACTCAACCGTGGTGAGCTGTGCACTTTCTGTGGGTTTGCTCAGAGCAGGAGGCTGATTGGCTGCTTTCCAGACAGGCAGCCAACCACAGCCGAGTGGAGTGAGAAGCCTCTCGGGTTGGCTGCCTGAGGATTAGTTCCCTCTGTGTTATGTCAACACTGGGATCAGATTGTTGCTTAAATGGATTTTCCATGATAAAAACATTACTTCTAAACTTTGTGCTGATTTAGGGATATTCTAAACGCATGTTTACGTACAGCTGCACTGTGGAGTGTGACTTGCTGATTATTTACTTGATTAGGGGAATGATTTAGAGCTTTGTGTGTGAAGCTTTTTGTGCAAAGTCGTACTGTATTTTTATTAATTCAGTTGGTGTGTGCCCTATGAGACTGAGGAGAGGTTCTTGCTGCAACATGCCCCATATCCAGAATTCATAGAAAAGGGAAAGCATCAGAGTAGATCCAACCTCCAGCGGCGCCTGTAGCGTTTACTATGAGGCTTACATTTTTTTGGCTCTGGGCTGTGGTGTACAGCCTAAATAAATAAATAATGTTATAGATATGTTTTAAAAAAACAGTCCAAGGCAACTTTAGCAAAAGGAGCACCAATAGACACTGTAAGTGAAGATATACACTGCTCAAAAAAATAAAGGGAACATTCAAATAACACATCCTAGATCTGAATGAATGAAATATTCTCATTGAATACTTTGTTCTGTACAAAGTTGAATGTGCTGACAACAAAATCACACAAAAATCATCAATGGAAATCAAATTTATTAACCAATGGAGGCCTGGATTTGGAGTCACACACAAAATTAAAGTGGAAAAATGAGGCTCAGTATTGTGTGTGGCCTCCACGTGCCTGTATGACCTCCCTACAACGCCTGGGCATGCTCCTGATGAGGTGGCGGATGGTCTCCTGAGGGATCTCCTCCCAGACCTGAACTAAAGCATCCACCAACTCCTGGACAGTCTGTGGTGCAACGTGACGTTGGTGGATGGAGCGAGACATGATGTCCCAGATGTGCTCAATCGGATTCAGGTCTTAGGGAACGGGCGGGCCAGTCCATAGCTTCAATGCCTTCATCTTGCAGGAGCTGCTGACACACTCCAGCCACATGAGGTCTAGCATTGTCCTGCATTAGGAGGAACCCAGGACCAACCGCACCAGCATATGGTCTGCACAAGGGGTCTGAGGATCTCATCTCAGTACCTAATGGCAGTCATGCTACCTCTGGCGAGCACATGGAGGGCTGTGCGGCCCTCCAAAGAAATGCCAGCCCACACCATTACTGACCCACTGCCAAACCGGTCATGCTGAAGGATGTTGCAGGCAGCAGATCGATCTCCACGGCATCTCCAGACTCTGTCACATCTGTCACATGTGCTCAGTGTGAACCTGCTTTCATCTGTGAAGAGCACAGGGCGCCACTGGCAATTTGCCAATCCTGGTGTTCTCTGGCAAATGCCAAGTGTCCTGCATGGTGTTGGGCTGTGAGCACAACCCCCATCTGTGGACGTCGGGCCCTCATACCATCCTCTTGGAGTCGGTTTCTAACCGTTTGTGCAGACACATGCACATTTGTGGCCTGCTGGAGGTCATTTTGCAGGGCTCTGGCAGTGCTCCTCCTGTTCCTCCTTGCACAAGGGAGGTAGCGGTCCTGCTGCTGGGTTGTTGCCCTCCTACGGCCTCCTCCACGTCTCCTGGTGTACTGGCCTGTCTCCTGGTAGCGCCTCCAGCCTCTGGACACTACGCTGACAGACACAGCAAACCTTCTTGCCACAGCTCGCATTGATGTGCCATCCTGGATGAGCTGCACTACCTGAGCCACTTGTGTGGGTTGTAGAGTCCGTCTCATGCTACCACTAGTGTGAAAGCACCACCAACATTCGAAAGTGACCAAAACATCAGCCAGAAAGCATAGGTACTGAGAAGTGGTCTGTGGTCCCCACCTGCAGAACCACTCCTTTATTGAGTGTGTCTTGCTAATTGCCAATAATTTCCACCTGTTGTCTATTCCATTTGCACAACAGCATGTGAAATTGATTGTCAATCAGTGTTGCTTCCTAAGTGGACAGTTTGATTTCACAGAAGTTTGATTTACTTGGAGTTATATTATGTTGTTTAAGTGTTCCCTTTATTTTTTTGAGCAGTGTATATTAATGTGGCTTTGGGCAATAGGTGGGCCCTAATAACATGTTTGGTTCTTAGCATTGCTTCTAATGGGCAGTACACAACCTTAATTCAGAACTAACCTCTATAAAAGTCTGTGTATAATAGATGGACTTAACCATGTAACCATCACCCATTCATTTCTGGACATCTGCACTCTGCATATGTTTTAAAGGAATTCAGACATAATACAGTTAAAAACTATCCATCAAGGCCAAAACCATTTTTGTACTACGCTGTGTCCATGCTTTTTATTGCTGTAAAGTTGAACATTATAACATGTGAGTCTAAGGGGATTGACTCATTTTAGGAGCTAGCCCTCAGTTTTTGGCACTTCTGTGCCGGGTTCATTTATCATGCCCAGAGCTAACTGCTTATTCTATAACAAGAGTAATAATAATATTAGCATAAAAGAGAAAAACGGGCATTACATTTGACCTGTTCACTGTGTGCAAAACCAATTGATTCTGTCTTTTGCCCCATTGAAACTTAACTGATAGTGAAGTTGGCTGATTTTGATGGTTATTTTCTGACTAACAGAAACAGCAACAATCGTGAAGATGTTGAAATGGTTACAAACACGATGGTCTGCAAGGCCTCGTGTATGGACCCAGATAGCAGACACATCTGGGCCTAATCTGGGATACTTTTGGCACTTTAATACTTTTGGCACAACACTGGCAAATGTTGTTCAGGTCAGGCATGGCCCTAAAGCCATGAGCCACGCTTTAGGTGGGTCATGGAATGTGTTATATGGGCCACATGTGGGCCAAATGTCACAAAACACTTCCTAACTGACTCATATATGGTGTAACTATGCCATTAAAATTCGTTAAACCCCATTTTTATGGTCTTTGTAGTTCCTCCTTCAGGGTAGGTACTCTTCAGCACAATAAGGACCTTTTGGTGATGTAAGTGACATGATGTACATCAACTGGTCTAGATTGTGAGCTTGTGAGTTCATGCCTGTTTCTGTTACCAGGGTAGGCAGGGTGGGGTGGAGATCTACCCCTGGGAGGATGCTGACTACAGCATCTATAAAGTCATCGACCGCTTTGGCTTCATGCAGTAAGTCTATCTTCAAAGTATATTCATGCCAGTTGGTGGCAGTTTGCGCTCTGTAAATTAGTAACCGATGGTTTGCTTCTCTTAATTCTTCCAGTGAAGATGAGCTGCCGGCACCAACTGCACATGAAGAGAAGGTAAGGAGGAAAATATCACATTTCTTTCAGAGGAAGTGGTTACGGCAGTCTTATTTTTGTTCACCGGCGTCTTTTACTTTCATAGCTGAAGCAGCAGGAAATTGAGCGAGCAGAGAAATGGCTGAAGATGGTGAAGAAGTGGGATAAATACAAGAACAGTGACAGGGTGAGTAACAGCTCACTCATGGAGCATATGGAAACTGAAAACAGATTTAAAATGACTTAATTGTTTGAGACTTCAGACGATTGCTGACAAACATGTAAAATTGCAGCTGGTTTTTCTGATGTCACTGAGCCTTGTAAGACCGAATGAATCACAGCAAGTGTCAGTGCTGAGTCCAGAACATTTTACTCAAATGAGATACTTAATTCCCACATGCTCACTTATTATGAATAATTCAGAATCAAAGCTTTTCATCAGAATATAAGTCAGACTAGGAGAGGAAAAAGTTCTACCTGCATGAAACTGTTCAAAACTCAAACAGAAATCATTATGATATCTATACTGATATGGGCCGGGTAATGTGTTAGGAATAAAGAATGCTACATCATTTGATGGAAATGGAAATTATCAACCTACAGAGGGCGGAATTCAAAGACACCCTGAAAATCAAAGTGAAAAAATTATGCGGCAGGCTAGTCCATTTAGCTGAAATTGCATTGCAGCAACTCCAAATTTTACTTATGGTCTGTGCTTGTATGCATGCCTGACAACATTGGAGCATGCTCCTAATGAGATGATGAATAGTGTCCTGGGGGATCTCCTGGAACCTCCAGGAACTGCCTGCATACTCTTGCTACATGAAGCCAGGCATTGTCCTACACCAGGAGGAACCCAAGACCCACTGCACCAGCGTAGGGTCTGACAATGGGTTCAAAGATTTTATCCTGATACCTGATGGCAGTCAGGATGCCGTTGCCTAGCCTGTAGAGGTCTGTGCGTCCCTCGATGAATATGCCTCCCCAGAACATCACTGACCCACCACCAAACGTCATGCTGAACAATGTTCAGCATAACATTCTCCACATCTTCTGCACGAAGGAGCGGATAGAGATCCTGCTGATGGGTTAGGGACCTTCTACGGCCCTGTCCAGCTCTCCTAGAGTAGCTGTCTGTCTCCTAGAATCTCCTCCATGCTCTTGAGACTGTGCTGGGAGACACAGCAAACCTTCTGGCAATGACACATATCGATGTGCCATCCTGGAGGAGTTAAACCACCTGTGCAACCTCTAAAAGGGTCCAGGTATCACCTCATGCTCCCAGTAATGACACTGATCCTAGCCAAATGCAAAAGTAGTGGGAAAAAAAAGTCAGAAAAGATGAGGAGGGAAAAGTATGAGTGGCCTCCACCTGTAAATCCAATACTATTGTGAAGCATTGTCCTATTGTCTTAATTTTTTTTAAGTCATCTCTTTGACAAGATACAAACACACATGCTATATGGCAGATTTCCAGCCCCTAGACAGTATAAAGCTATTATAATAAGTTATCATTATCATTAACTTAAATATAAATTGATGTCTGCCACCCTTTTACGTAACTTAGCATGTACATCACACCCTGCCCTGTACCACTACAACAAAGAGCATTATTGCAAACTGTACTGCAGGACTGCAAGATTTAAATTTATAGTTTATAAACAACCATGCCACATTAATTTTTCTCCTCTTCTTTAGCGCTAACTCGATGCAAAAGTACCACAACCACAACTTTACATCTGCACCATGATCACATCACAGAAATGAGAGGAAAAGGGAAATGTGTTGAAGGCGTAAGCTGTCGGATGTCATTATTTTTCTCTCAGTCACTGGAAGCAATGCCAGAATGCAGCGCATGAAAAACTAATTCAATAGTATAATTTATTAACCTGCCTATCAGATTTAAATGCTCATTAACTGAAGGTGCCAGAAGATCTTTCTGGATCGTTCTGGCCCCCCTGGTTGGGTCAGTTTTCTTGTTGCTGTGTGACGCCACCAAGGTCTGCAGTTACTTTGAGAAGTTCTAAACCCATTTAATCCCCACAGGTTAACAGAAACTCCATATGTGACAGAGAGAAACTTACAAACCTGCTCTGTGTGCTCAGGGAACATGTTTCCAATGTGAAAAAGTTACTTTTTTCCCCAGTGTCGTAGGCGATCAGTAGGTGGTTTAACTTTCCAGTGGCTCACTCTTTACAGCTTCAGCTTTCCAAACCTTGTGGTGTTTATGATTCCCTCTGCTCTCTGCTGTCAGATGGTAAAACGAGTGTACAAGGGTATTCCCCTGCAGCTCAGAGGCCGGGCCTGGGCACTGATGCTGGATGTGGACAGGACCAAGAAGGAGAACGAGGGCAAATATGAGGTATTCATTCATGTCTGAAATTAGTGTGTTTTCTTTGAAAATGATGGCCAAGCATAAAAATAAGTTGACCAAGCATTTACAAAAAGTGAGAGAAAACCAGCAGGAAGAGTTCAGATGAAAGTGATGACGCCAGTTTTCTGCAGAAACAATAAATAAATTAAAAAAAGACTTTTACGTGCAGTTTCACAGTTTGAACTATTTCAGAACCTCTGCAACAAAAGTTACAAAGGAAAGTTTTAATATCATCATTATAGGCCATAACTGTGCAGTGAGGGATCATGTTTCACTTTTATACTCAGCAAACTATTCATATAAATCTGTGGTTGCTTTTTAGTTTAGTTTAGTTTTTTTGTTTTTGTTTTTTTTTTTTGGGGGGGGGTATATAATGAGGTAAGTCATTTTTTAATGTTTTAGATTTAATTTACAGTATAAAAGTGGTTAGTTGTGAGTATGCTGCTTAAAAAGAAACTGTGGGGAGAGATGAACAAAGAAGAAAGAAGTACCAGCAGTTCTAGGGTTTCCACCTTTCACAGATGTAAACAAAGGACACCCACCACGGCTTGTCAGAGCCATGACCAACACAGCCCAAGTCGCCCAACTCACGTTTTATGTTGGGTTTTTTTTGTAAAGGGGTGATCAAGAAAGCAATTAGTCATACATAAAATTATTATTATTTTTTTTTAGCAATGAAGACTTTATTGTGAAAGATTGCTGCAAATTGTTAATTAAATTGAACCAGATTATCCAAACAGTTAAACCACACTGATGCAGACATCTATAAAATGTTCACTGAACTTTGTATTCCTCAAAAATAAAATCAATATTCTGACAAAGAATACACTGAGAGTTCTACAAGCATTTTTAGGTCTGGGAAATGTTAATTTAAAAAGAAGAACATTTTCTATATACTTATTTCACTGATTTGTGAGAACTTGGCAAAAACAGGTTTGAATTTGAAAAATTTCTATTTAAAAAATGTTTTAAATAGAAAGAAAGTCTAAAAACTAATAGTACCATAGAAAATTGCCTTGGCTATCTGACAACATAATGGTGCAAGTTTCTGGTTTTTTGTTTTTCCATAAAATCCCAAAATTACCTTGTTGAACCATTTTGTTGTCGACACTCTCAAGTCACAAGTGTTGACGTCTGATGGTGGTGACAAAAAGGTATAAAAAGGAGAAGTTGTTTACAGTAGAAATTTTGCTTGACCTCTGTTAACAGCCATCGCTGGCCTCCACTTATAATTCATATATTTATGAAATAATTTGAAATAAGTCTTCCTGTTTGGATTAGTTGATACTGACACATAAAGGTTGCTACAATATTGAAAGGAGTTTACTTTTAAATATTATAATCAAAAATATACAAAAAAAAATGGAGCTTTTTTGAGCCTGTTGCATCTAACTGTTTTGGAGGATTGGAGGAAGGCCCTCTGGAATGGAACTAATCATGGAGTTGTCTGATTTTATTGCTTTTTATAAAAATCTGTTGACAGCAACTTGGGACAAACTCTAAGTGATCACAAATTTACAGTAAATGTTGCTAAAACCTTCAAGCTTTTAGCTTGACTTTCACTTTTCATTTTTTCTCCTTCATCTTTCTGAGATATTTCATATTTTAAAAAGACTTAAACAGTTTTTCATCAAATCAAAATTATAGACTGTCTTGGGACAAATTATTTTTGTGGGTGCCCACATATCATAAAATGATATAAATCCCTAATTAAAATTTTTATATTTGTGCCAAAATCTCTCAGAGAATTAACCCCAGTTATGTTTTATGAATTTTTAGTTAATTTGCAGTGGAATTTACACTTTTTTGGTGGGACATGATTTTGCCAAAGTCTCAAGAATCAAAGATTTACTGTTAATCTGTTGGCATGATTTGTTCTTTCAATGGCCATGTATACTAATACTACTGTATATTCAATTAATGATCATTCAGACTCAACATCCTAAGCAATCAGTCAAACTACAATAGTCTGCTAAAGCACAATATGAAACTGAATCAATAATAACATAATGTTCTGTACCATATCAGTCTCCAGAGATAACTGTGGTATGAAGAACTGCACATTGATGCCTGGCTTTTCTCAGCTCTGATTTTTCTGCAGTGTTGCTCTCCTGATCCATGCTGCCTATATCAGACAGCCCGCCGTGCATACTCAACATACAGGGGTTGGACAATGAAACTGAAACACCTGTCATTTTAGTGTGGGAGGTTTCATGGCTAAATTGGACCAGCCTGGTGGCCAATCTTCATTAATTGCACATTGCACCAGTAAGAGCAGAGTGTGAAGGTTCAATTAGCAGGGTAACAGTTTTGCTCAAAATATTGCAATGCACACAACATTATGGGTGACATACCAGAGTTCAAAAGAGGACAAATTGTTGAGAACCGGCGCCCTAATTTCTCATCAGCTCTGCTCACAAACCTGAGGAAGGAGGCAGAACTGATGGGCACATTGTGCAGCCAATCACACAGGGGGACATGGGATTATACCATTATGTTAAAACAGAGGGGGAGATAGATGTTCCACTGTGCGTGGGTGTAGTCCAGGTACAGACAGCAAGACCGCGGGAGACAGCGGTGCAAAAACATGTGAATATGAGTGATACACGTTAAAGAAGCAGCATTTGGCTGCAATTTAAGGAGACTGGAAATAGCAGAGCAGAGTGCCATCATTGCAAATTGAAAATTACAGTGAGAGCAGGTTTTACCACAAACCTGCATGGACATAAAAACTGTCCATACCTTGGTGCAGTTGGAGGAGAGAGGCCAAGCTAGGTCTCCAGCCTACCAACCCTGGTGAGTCTGGGACCAAACCAGCAACAACTGTTGCGGCATCCACTGCCCTCCCCAAAACTGCAACTATAACATGTCCTACTGCAACACAAGCAAAATAATAACAAATATTCATAATAATTATAAAAAGACTGAAGGCAAAAGGCCTTCTCAGCACACAAACCATTATTTTTTTTGCTTATTTAGGCTAAAATATGAGGCTACAAATGATAGCAAGTAAAGAGACGTCTGGGGGCCGAGCCTAAAGAGCCGGCTCTCTGAAAAAGAGGCAAACTTCCCATCACTACAACATACTCTCCGACAAATGTTACAGTTTGCCTTAAACTCATCCCCACTGACGCTGTTCAGCCATGGATGTGCGTCTTCACACTCACGTCTGTATCTTTGCATAGATTTTCATTTCTCGGGATGTGGTGGAGTGTCGGGTGCATTTTCAAATATTTTCAAACAGGGCGGGTGTGTGACGTCTGTCGCTAGGAAACGGTGACAGCAGCGCCAATTCAATTCAATTCAATTCAATTTTATTTATATAGCGCCAGATCACAACAAACAGTCGCCTCAAGGCGCTTTGTATTGTGGGTAAAGACCCTACAATAACACAGAGAAAACCCAACAGTCAAAACGACCCCCTATGAGCAAGCACTTGGCGACGGTGGGAAGGAAAAACTCCCTTTTAACAGGAAGAAACCTCCAGCAGAACCAGGCTCAGGGAGGGGCAGTCATCTGCTGCGACCGGTTGGGGCTGAGTGGAGAGAGACAGGACAAAAGACATGCTGTGGAAGAGAGCCAGAGATTAATAATAATGATTAAGTACAGAGTGAAGTATAAACAAGTAAATAAAGGTGAATGAGAAGAAACAGTGCATTATGGGACCCCCCTCAGCAGCCTAGGCCTATAGCAGCATAACTAAGGGGTGGTTCAGGGTTGTCTGATCCAGCCCTAACTATAAGCTTGATCATAAAGGAAAGTTTTAAGCCTAATTTTGAAAATAGAGAGGGTGTCTGTCTCCCGAATCCAAGCTGGGAGCTGGTTCCACAGATGAGGGGCCTGAAAGCTGAAGGCTCTGCCTCCCATTCTACTTTTAAGTATCCTAGGAACCACAAGTAAGCCAGCAGTCTGAGAACGAAGTGCTCTATTGGGGTGATATGGTACTATGAGGTCTTTGAGATAAGATGGGGCCTGATTATTCAAGACCTTGTATGTTAGGAGAAGGATTTTAAATTCTATTCTGGATTTAACAGGGAGCCAATGAAGAGAAGCCAATATGGGAGAAATATGCTCTCTCTTTCTAGTCCCTGTCAGTACTCTAGCTGCAGCATTTTGGATCAGCTGAAGGCTTTTCAGGGAGTTTTTAGGACAGCCTGATAATAATGAATTACAGTAGTCCAGCCTAGAAGTAATAAATGCATGGATTAACTTTTCAGCGTCAATCTGAGAAAGGATGTTTCTAATTTTATAAATATTGCGCAGATGTAAAAAAGCCGTCCTACATATTTGTTTAATATGTGCATTGAAGGACATATCCTGGTCAAAAATGACTCCAAGATTTCTCACAGTGTTACTGGAGGCCAAAGTAATGCCATCCAGAGTAAGTATCTGGTTTGACACTGTGCTTCTAAGATTTGTGGGGCCGAGTACAAGAACTTCAGTTTTATCTGAATTTAGTAGCAGGAAATTAGAGGTCATCCAGGCCTTTATGTCTTTAAGACATTCCTGCAGTTTAACTAACTGATGTGTGTCATCTGGCTTCATGGATAGATAAAGCTGAGTATCATCTGCATAACAATGGAAATTGATGCAATGCTTTCTAATAATACTGCCTAAGGGAAGCATGTACAATGTAAATAAAATTGGACCTAGCACAGAACCCTGTGGGACTCCATAATTAACCTTAGTGTGTGAAGACGACTCCCCATTTACATGAACAAATTGGAGTCTATTTGATAAATATGATTCAAACCACTGCAGTGCAGTACGTTTAATACCTATGGCATGCTCTAATCTCTGTAATAAAATGTTATGATCAACAGTATCAAAAGCTGCACTGAGGTCCAACAGGACAAGCACAGAGATGAGTCCACTGTCAGAGGCTGTAAGAAGATCATTTGTAACCTTCACTAATGCTGTTTCTGTACTGTGATGAATTCTGAAACCTGACTGAAACTCTTCAAATAAACCGTTCCTCTGCAGATGATCAGTTAGCTGTTTTACAACTACTCTTTCAAGGATTTTGGAGAGAAAAGGAAGGTTGGAGATTGGCCTATAATTAGCTAAGACAGCTGGGTCAAGTGATGGCTTTTTAAGTAGCGGTTTAATTACTGCCACCTTGAAGGCCTGTGGTACATAGCCACCTAATAAAGACAGATTGATCATATTTAAGATTGAGGCATCAATAATTGGAAAGACTTCTTTGAACAGTCTAGTAGGAATGGGATCTAATAAACATGTTGATGGTTTGGAGGAAGTAACTATTGAAGTTAACTCCAAAAGATCAACTGGAGCCAAAGAGTCTAAACAAATACCAGCAGTGCTGAAAGCAGCCGAACATGAAGATAAACCTTGGAGATGGTTTTGAATAATTTTTCCTCTAATGTCTAAAATTTTATTTGTAAAGAAATCCATGAAGTCATTACTAGTTAAAGTGAAAGGAATACTCGGCTC
>JAMQGT020002944.1:0-24217 GCA_024447675.2 Pterophyllum scalare | reverse complement strand
ATACGTGGTTGTGCTTCGTTCAGTTACGTATGCTGTATCAAGCTTGTCTCGAGGGTTAGTTAACTACCAATATCCAGCATAGCATATGCAATGACAGCACAATCATTTCGCCTTAACAATCTTGCAACAATGAATATGGTTTCCTTTTGGAAACAACAAAAAAAACCTTATTCAGGCAGAGATTCTTCAGAATGGCTTATGTGTGAATGACCCAAGCTGTGCATGGTCTTCTGCCCATTGGCAGAAAAAGCCATTTGTCGAACAGCTTCCCCAAGCAAGATGTCTGTAGGTTGTATGCCTCCTGACCCTAGTGTACCAACAAGCAAATTAATATCAATTTGTGTCACTTCATTACACTCTGCCATTATTTAACATCACAGCTGCAAATTCTTTACATCCCCTTTGCTGTGAGTCTGAGATTAAAGCTCTAACGGCCACTCCCTGTTCTCATTAGAAAGCTTGCCCAGATACACTTTTCATCTGAGCCTGTCACACACAGACTCGCCTGTCAGCCAAATGATGATAGAGGGACCCTTAGAAAGCTTTGTTGTTTTGCTGAAGTATTTGGGTTGTTTTCTTGTGTGTCTCATAGTTGGTTTTTTCCTCCTGCCTCATAGGCCTCATTCTATACCTCACAAATCCAGTTATACATTTATGTGTGTGTTCATGATGTGAATTATTGACTTAGTTAGTCAGGTGCAGGTTTAGCAATGTGGATGCAAATAATTGGTGACTTGACCTTTTAGCTGTTCTATCATGTTGTCCATAATGTGGCATATGAGTTAAGGAAACTGGTTTTACTGTAAAAGGAGGATGTCTATGGAAATGGGATAACTGCAGTTCTACTCTGTTGTCAGTGCCGGTAATGGCCTGATGAAACTGTGGCAAAACAACAGCAGTGTAGTCCCATTAAACATGTGTACACTATGGCTTTGTTGCTAAAAATCACCCATATTCTTCGGTTTCAGTGGTTTCATATTGAAGTCTCCTATCAGATTGCTCTGCAGTGCAAAGCATCATGAAGCCATAAACAAACATCACTCAGAGGCATCAGCTGTGCTGGGTTTTCCGGATAATGATCAGAGTTTTTAAGCCGATGTGACTGCTGAGTCCGGCTGCATTGTCTTCTTGTGTTTGTGTATACAAAGAAGTGTGAGTGTATTTATGGCATCTCCTTGGACACCGTTTTTAATAATTCAGTGATTGCCATATGTAAATTATTCCATGGAACCCACTCTTCCCAAACAGAAGGAACAATTTGAAAGATGAAGCTGCTACAGGCATTTTAAGATGAACAACAATTCCAGTACAAGAACAATATGCAGAGGTGTTAAAATATTCAACATAGCCTGCAAACAGTCTTTGCCCCTCCCTGGGTTATTGTGCACTGAAATATGTAGCTGATACTGGTGAAGGGGCAGCTGTGTAATGGCAACTCTGTTTGGTTGTTCCATGCTTGTGTGAATCACCAGTAATGTTCAATAACTACCACTCTGCACTGATAAACTTTTTTATTGAACATTTAAAGTGGGAGAAATGGGGGGCATACACTTATATCACATATACCCACAAAGTTTCCAGCACTGGAGGGTGTTTTAGTTCTTGATTTTGCTTTGCTGGGTTTTGTAATGAATCACAATTCAGAGACCTCTGCTTTGAATCAATACAAAGCGCCACCGCAGCACTATCTCTGCCTTATTACAATATGGCTAGAGTCATTGGAAATTAGTTCCCAGCAAGCGTCCCACTAGTTCTTTAAAAATGCATAGGATTAAGAGGGAATGGTGTGCTGCAGTATCAATCAAGCTCAACCAAGTGAGTAAAAGGACAGAGGGGATAGAAAAACTGACACTTGACAGTTTCCACTGAAGGTGCTTTCTGGCATTTTCTCTTTTAGATTTTCTCTACAGAGAGTTGGTGGTAATGGTCAGTGGGTGGCAAGGTTATTATTTATTGCTATAACAGAATTTTCTGTTTCAGTTCAATGAAGTGTGGGTTGAAATGTACTATAATATGTATAGGAATGAATATGTAGTTATAGGTGTTTTAACTTTTTTTTTTTTTTCCAATTTTACTTGGCCAATTACTCTGGCAGCACAGCTACTCATGATGAAAGCCAAACCTCTGATGGATGCATGCCAGTGCCAGTGAAGTGGAAATGCTCACTGTGCTTCCTGTGCTATCTGCAGCACCAGCTGACCAACATGGTCACGTATCCCTTCAGGATCAACGTATGGATCAGCAAAGTAACTGAAATCAAAATGCTTGCACACAATTATGGGTTTGATACTCAAAAGGTACAAACATGACGATGTTATCAATGAATTCAGATCCTTTTGAGCAAAGCAACAGACGAAATTCTGGGTTACTTCTGGAAAGAACTGAAGAAGGTGTGAAGAAGGCAGAGGAAAAGGGAGCTGAGATGGTTCTCAAAAGTTGGTTTGTTTTGTGGTGGACCCTTTCGGTTCAAGTTAGATTTCACAAAGTGAGTGTGTCAGCAGTGATATCCAAAAATGTTGTATTTCTCCAAAGGCGAAGACGAGGCAAAGCCATCTCAACGAATCTGAAGCTCCCAAACAGAAACACATGGCGTGAATTGCAAAAATCTTTCAGAATATTTTTTGTGTTGTGACACTCTCCTGACACCAGGAATGCTGTGTAGCAGAAGAAATTTTGTATTATTTTCTTAGGTGGAAAATAATACAGAACCAGGGAAGATACGAGTGGTGTCGGGATAGGGAAGAGGAAGGCCAGAAAAAATACCAAATTAAAAAGAGGGCAGTAAACGTTCAGAGGCGAGACAAAAGGCGCTCTGTCGAAATCCCAATGAAAGCGAGCCTAGAAACTGGCAGAGAAAACTCCAGTTCCCTGAGGAACAAAATAAAGAAAAACAATTCTGATAGAAGGCAGACTGTTGGGGTCAAATTTGACCTATTTTGACATTTGACAGCAGTAAAAACACCCTAAACTTCATTTTTTAGCCCTCTTTTAGTATTATACTAATGTGACCCAAAATAGACAAATATGAAAATATTTTAAAATGGTATACTGTTGTACAGATGTTACTTTTTTTTTTTTTTTACATTGAAGCTGTTCCAGGTCAAATTTTATTCTTTATATACTGAGATGGATCTTAGATCCACCAGTTTGAGTCAAATCAAGGAAAATGAAAGTTTAGAGAATCTTTAAACTGTGAAATTGTAAATGTCACATCTGTGTGCATTTTTTATGGGACGGTGGTGGCAGAGATGAAGGGGAACCTTGTCACTGCCACAAGAAATGCAGAGACCCGCAGAGACAAACGCCTACTGGTCTTTGAAGGGCAGCATAGTAGTGGTCATATATGTCACACATAAGGAAAAGAGGTCATACAGAGTTCAGAGGGTTCCTTGAGAGATGGTGGCTTGATACACACCAGTCTGTGTGGAATTTGCATGACTGGCCTCCAGGTACTTCAGCTTCCCCCCACAGTCCAAAAACATACGTCAGGTTAATTGGTGATTCTAAATTGGCCCAGGGGGTGAGGTACAGTAGTGCTGTATGAATGTATGAATGGTTAAAGTGTAATGTAGTTAAACGTGCTTTGAATAGTAAGACTAGAAAAGTGTTATATAAATGTGAATACATTATGTGCTTGTGCTCTTTGTTCCTGCAAGGACAAATACCAACAATGTAAGAAAATAATCTAACAATAAAGGCATCTGAGCTGCCATTTCAGTGAATGTGGGAAACGCATGCAAATCCCAGGTAGTAGATGATGACGGTTATGAGGGCTTTCATGATACAGAAGTGAGGACAGTGTTTAATGGTTGCAGTGGTTATACATGGTTATGTAATAAATCCTAACAGTTTCAGAACATTTACTTTCAACAAAACATATCTAATTATGGCTGTTATGATTTCATGTCTTAAGTAAAACCTGACATATTATGTGATAGCAGTGGTTTTTCTTCTAAAACAAGTGCTGTAGTAAAACCTAAAAAAATACACTCTCCCTACTCTCTGAAACATTAATGAAGGATTATTTGTTAATATCCAGACAGGCTATTTATTCGTTATAGACACTTCTTATGAGGGAATTCTATGGCCTTGGTCAAAACAGATCTGAACCATACGGTGTAGACATGAAATATGAAAGCAGTATGTAAGGGTTAACCATGGCTGAATGGATGAGAAGGAGCAACTGAGATGAAGACCAGCCAGTACCAACAGGTGGTCCAGGATGTGGTGGCAAGCATGGCTGTTCATGCTGGAGGTGGGATGCTGGAGTTTTCACTTTAAAAGGGAGAAATTAAGCTAAAAGCTGGGGGTGGGTTGAGAGGTTCTGCTAGTATTAGCTAATGATAAATCTATTCTATTTACTGTTGTTTTATTCACAGTTTACTGCCTGCATTCATAACTGCTGCGAATTTTAAAAAATGCTTTTCCTGTTAAACATCAAACAGCTTTCATGAACTCTAGAAAGAAATCTATATATTTCAATAGGGCTTTAAGCTTCAGGAGATGTTTGACCGAAGCCTTGAAAGCCTTGTGCTGCAATTTGCCAATCCTGCCACCTTTGTTTTTGTTTACTTTCCAGATTTAAGGTCAGGAAAATATATCTTTCATAGTCATTTATTCAGCTTGGATTCCCTCTGTGAACAATCTTGGCATTTTCCTAAAGGTTAGAGCAGTGAAGCCCTAACCAGGCTTTAAAAACTTCCAGCCCACTAGTGTCCATCTGCCTTGCAAAAGAGATTCAAGTAGTCTGACAAAAAAGTGCCTCTCAGTAAAGACTGGGCCATTACAAATTCATTTTTATTCACACCGTATTCGGCTTCTGCTCACTTCTGGAAGTACGGAATATAATCACGTTTGGCAATGTATTTTGATATGCAAAACTACACAGTTAATGTCACATGTAAAAATAAAATTTAATATAATGATGAATAATGACTTGGTGGAAACGCTCGAGTTGGTAGAAAGATTGAAATCTGCTTCACAGGAAGTGAGGGCGTCCTCACATCACCACCTGGATGAATAAATCCTGAACATTTTTCACAACCACATTAAACCAAAGCCTGCGACATGCAGATGTTGCAAAATACTCCACATACACTAATTTTTTTTAATAGTATTAATCATATTTATAACATTCATAAGGTTTTGATAGCCAAGACTTAAATGCATTGTGTAATTACTTGCAACACTTTCTGTCACAGTACTGAGCTTCAAATACTCTGTAAAAGGCTGACTGAGCCCACATTTTTCACTCCTTTTCAGCGATATCATGCTTTTTGCTTTCACTTCACAAAGCTGTGCAGTGCAGCCATGTTCATCCACCTTTGGCCTTGAATTTTAACAGCTGTGAAAAAGGTGTTTTAGCAGAGCACATGGATGGTAATATTAGCACCGGAAGAAGAAGAGCAAATTTGAATGTTCAGCTTTCAAAGACCATTGTTTTTCAGGTTTTACCTCTTTTGGTAAAACACAAGGTGTCTGTAATGCATTACTGTAGTGAAAGTGATAAATGAATAATAATACTTTATCAATAATTTAATAACTTCTACTTAGGTGGCTAGTACTACGACAAAGGCAGAAGTGTTCACATGCTGTAGAAGGACATTTACATTGGTGCCTGCACCTTCAGACTCAAGATGTGAAAGATCATACCTATATTTTATCATCTGAGAAGGGGTCCCTTCACCTAAGAAATGAAAACACAAAGGAAAGTGACAACACCACGGGCATTAAATCCCGAACTGAAGTCAGGGCTCTAACACATGAAAAGATGCATAAACATGTTTAATTCTTTGATATTGTCGAAATTACTTATTACCAGCTAATGTTAGGCTTTATTGTCCTAAAAATCACACTTTCCCTCTGAAAAAAGTTTGATTATATACTCGCATCGTATGAGAGTTTATTCACTAAGTGTCAGAGCCCCACAAATTTATATCCCCTTCAAGAGAGTTTCACTAATGCTGGCAAACAGAGGCTAACAGTAGCTAACTGCGGCAAAAACAGCAGCGCTTACTGACAGAAAATTTCAACATATCCTCAGCAACTCACGCCAGGATCTCTATCATCGAGCACCTCTGACTCATTGACTCATATTGGATCCCTTTCATAAAGTTTTACAGCCTCTTCCAAAGTAAATAATAAATAAATAAATAAATCACCCGGCACTGACAGCTGAGGTATATAGTGGGCTAACAGCTTTACACAGTTAGGAAAAAACTCCAGGGCAGATCCGGATCCAGTCCACACAGTAGTAGAAACATGTTGGATGGCCACGGCCGTTATGAGGTATAGTCTAAATTTAATGCTTTTGAGCTCTGTTGGCTGATTAAAATGTGCTTGTCCTACAACAGCCACTTTAACTAGAATTATGCACTTGAATTGGGAGAGGTAAGAAAACAGAACACAGCTGACTGCAATCTGCAATCTACTGACATCTAAAGGTGAAAATTTTACACACTGTAACTTTGAACAATGCTCAGGTTGTACTAAGGGGCCAAACTGTGTCAAGAAAATATCCTCCACACCATTACATCACCAGGAGCCTGAACCATTGATATAAGGCTGGATGGATCCATGCTTTCATGTTGTTTACACCCAGTCCCGCTCCTATCATCTGACCTTTGTAGCAGAAATTGACTCATCAGACCAGGCGACATGTTCTAGTCTTCTATTGTCCAATTCTGGTGCGCCTGTGTGAGCTGTAGCTTCAGTTTCCTGCTCTTAGCTGACAGGAGTGGCACCCACTATGATCTTCTGTGGCTGTAGCCCATCTGCTTCCAGGTTCAACGTGTTGTGTGTTCCGAGAGCAGTCTCCTGTGACCTCTGACATCAACTAGGCAGGAGAACTGCCGCTCACTGCATATTTTCTGTTTTTATGGCTATTCTCTGTAAACCACAGAGATGGTTGTGTGGGAAAATCCCAGTAGATCAGTAGTTTACGAAATACTCGGACTAGCCCGTCTGGCAGCAACAACCAATCCACGTTCATTTAAATCACCTTTCTTCCCCATTCTGATGCTCAGTTTGAACTTTAGCAGGTGGTCTTGATCATGTTCACATGCCTAAATGCAGTGAGTTGCTGTCATGTGACTGTCTGATTGTATCTTTGCGTTAATGAATAGTTGAACAGGTGTATCTAATGAAATGGCTGGTGAGTGTGTGTTTATTGACACGGGGATTTCTACAGACTGGGTCAAATGCCTTCACGAACAGTTGCATTTGAACTATTATACTTAAAACAATTCAAGACATAAAATGACATGAGTAAATCCACTCTAAAAACCAAGTGAAGCTAAATTAAACTGACAGAAAAGGTCAAAAATGGAATAAAAATAAAACAAAAGGACAAACATAAAACTACAATAACTTCTTAACTAATTCGTATTTTTAATTTTACCAGCATTAAAAGTAAATTATAATCACGTGGGGGTTCTCAGCACAGTGGTGCAACGGAAGGAATAACAGATTAGGCCAACAGATCAAATTGCAATACAGATGAAAGCTTCAGAGTTTCAAAAGAAGATCCACAAATTCTAATAAATATGTCTGATGATAACTGGGTGTGCGATATCAAATACATGTCTGCTTACTCCATTCCACTTTGTTACTGATAGCAAACATTGATTTTAAAGTCTTTCTGTCTTGAAACTCAGAATGGGATATCAAAGCCCACACAAAAAAGCAAGTTCCCACACTATGATTAGCAAATCCACACAATGAATTACACTGTGAAAACTGAAACAGATAAGTCTGACATGATGGCTGATTTAATCTAGCCTCAAACTAAAAGTGTGGGTTTCAAACA
The DNA here is from genome assembly GCA_024447675.2 of Pterophyllum scalare. NCBI lineage: Eukaryota > Metazoa > Chordata > Actinopteri > Cichliformes > Cichlidae > Pterophyllum > Pterophyllum scalare. Next base: position 16,410 of record JAMQGT020002944.1, on the reverse strand, counting down.
GAGATGGTCAAAATACAAAATTGCAGCAATATAATACATTTCTTTCAACTCTCAGCAGCATGGCTCTACAAAATTAGTATTCTTGTTTCCACCACTATCAGCTTCAAGCATTTAGTGATGAGTCAAGCAGATTTTCCTCTAAAGTGCATGCAATAACTTCTGATTCCTACTCCAATAAATTGCTACAAGAGACGGGGAAAACGGTGTTTATTTTCACAAAGCAGGTTTCCTTTTGTAAAGGTTGACAGTTTTGTGTGCTACAGTGAAAAGGCATTCAAATCCCTTTTATTTGTTGGATTCAGGTGTGTATGAGCGAGGTAAGAACCTCAAAGTTTCACAGAAATCTATTTGGTGACTGCTATGCAGCCACACAGCCTATTTATAGTTTTCGTTGCACTGGCCTCTAGTGGTATGATCAGACAGCTCCCATGCTATAGTGCTGTTCACAGACTTGCACAAGATGCCTTGCAGAGTGTGTATATATGTGTGTATGTGTGTATGTGTGTGTGTGTGTGTGTGGGGGGGGGGGGTACAAGCCTGAAAAACAGCTCACAGGTGAGGTCAACCTAATCCTAATGCAGTGAACAAACTGTAGTGAATTATTTGGCAGTTAAGCATCATTTTCTCAGCAGCTCATGTACAGAAACAATAAAAGAAGAGTGGGGTGGGGGGGTGGGGGTAGGTCAAAAGCTGAGTTATCCTCACAGTGAAAATACATATAAATGTAGAGACTGTAGGAGGGAGCATAGGCGTTTATAAAACTCCACTGTGAATGTGCAAGTTGTTTTATATATATATATATATATATATATATATATATATATATATATATATATATATATATATATATATATATACTGTATGTTTTATGTACTTTTCTGGCTGCTGAAGCAAATGAAACTCTGCATATTTCATTCTCCATTAGTGGTCAAACGTCCTGTTTGTACAGGAAAAAAAAGTGTTCATGAGCATCAGACAGGAGGGCTCTGCTTCTCTATTTCCCTTTAAACTCAGTGGCTCACAGAATGAAAGAACAGCGTGGCAAGGAAATGATAATTAATTTTCTTACTCCCATCTGACAAGATTTTATTTTCAGTTATGGGGATTTTAAAACTCCGCACTCACCAGAAGTGTAGCAGATTCAGACTCTGAGTGCAGTTAATTTGCCTACCAGCAAACCCCAATGACCCTGACATCTTCAACAAAAATTAAAAGGAGAAGTTAGCGTCATGCTGTGCTCTGCCGCTTAAAGAATATTACATCAAAACAAAAACTGCTTTTTGTAGATTTGGACAAATAAATCATGAGAGAGACCACTCAAAGAGATTTTTATCATGTGGTCTCCTGGACTTCCAGTTTGGAAAAAGACCAGCAACAACTTCAGTATTTCATTTTGGAGTCACTTTGGAACCCCACAAGTGTCATACTGCATATAGTTATAAAATTTCTACAGTATTTCCGCAGTATATGCAGTAGTTCTTTACTGCAAACACACCTGCAATAATGTGAAATAAATGACTTACAGAGCTGACTTCATGAGCCCTGTGGCAGTTTGAGTTCATGAACTTAAACGCTGGTAAAATATAAAAATATCGCTGCTCTTTAAAAAAAACAATCATCCTCTCTGAGTGTTGTTTGTAGCTACTGACATTTCACTATGTGACACTGCATAGGTTTGTGTTGTAAAAAAAAAAAAAAAAGAATTTATTCTGTCAAAAAGCCTCTCAGCATGCTTTTTAACATGCTTACTGGTCAGGCTGCCAATCAGGCTGTCACTGGATAAGAAGGCCTCCATACATGCACCGTAAATCCATTAGTTTATACAGAAAGCAGTAATTATATGTGACACACGGATATCTGTGGGGGACATAAGTGTCTGTTTGCTACCAGGCTTCATTCTGCCAATAGGAAATATTCACACTGTTATGGCACAGAAGATTTTATGAGTATGCGTGTGTTAGAGGGTGAAGGCAGAGAATGAATGAATAGCTACAAGGGATATATGATTGACAGTGAGTGCTAAAGACACTGCATCACTCTGACACGTGCAAAGTTTTCTTGCTGGTATGCTGAATTTGACCTCTGCTGGTTGTTGTGTGATTGGGCTTTTAATTCAGCCCACAGCTGTGCAGCACACCAGCAGTCAGCCCCTGAGTAGCAGTAACAAATGAGTGGCCACATAATGAAATCCCATCTTCTTTCCACTTACACAGAAGCTGCTTTTACAAGCCAGTAGGGTAGAGAACATCTTTCGCTGTGAGAATTGTGCAGCGTGAGATGCACATGTGGATAAACATGTTTGGCCTATTCGCTCAGTTCCATGTTAGTATGTGAACTGATAACTGATTAAAGTCATTTTCAGTAAACAGGACGCACGGAGAAGATGTCTGAGATGATTTTCATGCCAATTTGGTAATAAAAAGAAGAGATACAGCATTTTTTGCATTTTACTTTTGATGCTCTTACATTGTTATTAGTCTCAGTAATCAATACTCTGCTGACGGGTATCAGGCAAATATTTTTGTTGGTTTGTTTAGTGAGGGAGACAAGATGAGAAGACTGTTACCTCTTTACATAAGACTACTCTTGTTCATCTGTAATAATAAATGATAAATTATTTTGTTTAAAGGTGCCCATTTCCAGCCCCATATTTATATCCTTGGGCTCTACTGCAGTAGAGTTGCATCACTGACAATTCAAAATGATCCTCATTTGTTTTATACTGAGCACTGGTGCAGCCTCTCTGTTCATCTACTCTCTGAGACAAGCTGTTTTAGCCCCTCTTAAGGCAGGAGTGGGCAATTCATTTTCCCAATGGACAACATGAGAAACTAGTACTGTTGTGGAGGGAGGCACCAATAAGCTTGCCTTAATTACCCACTCCTGCCAAGGTCACCCTCATTTGAAGGGTGTCTGGGAGGGGCAGCCAATCAGAAGATTTGAAGAGCAGCTGGGAGGGGTTTTGAGATAACCACATTAAAGTGTGTGTCCACACACTTCATGCCAGGTGAATTTCTTTGACGGTGATGGACAATCTAGGCTTTGGTTGCCTAGGCAACCCACTAATGTATTTACTACCAAGTCATAATATGTCAATATGGTATCTCATGCTCTCATTGGAAGTTGCTTCAGTTGCTCACCTGGAGGTTGAGAAAAGTGTATCTCAGGTTCTGCCCACTTTGTGTTGCCAGCAGATATTTTGCCCATTGGTCACCAAATCGCTTGCAGTGTGGACTCAGCTTAAAGATATCTGCACTAAATGACATCATACAGAGCCAAGCGTTAAACAAAACTGGTGGAAACTGAACATTTAGAGGAGTTTGAATCCTGAGCTTTTGTCTAATGGGCGATACTTTCACTTATACCAAAAATCCCCTTCAGCATTTTGTTGATGTTGAGGAGGAATGACAGCTGATGGACTCATACAACATAGTACTTACTGTTTACATTTACTGTATGGATTGGTGGAACTTTGCATGTACACTATGTATTTTAGGTTTTTCAGGACAGGTGGCTGAATTGACAAACATGAGACGGCACTATAGACACAAATTCTATATTTACCCAAACATTACATTTCTCATCTCTCCCTTTATCACCAAATTACTGGATTTGCAAAATATTTGTTTTACAAAAACGCTGACAACACTGAATAAACCAGACTTCCAGGTACTTTCTACCAGTAATCATTATCGCTGGAAGAATTCACACTTCTTTGGGTAGATAAGTACCATGTTCATTAGATTTTAAACATCAGAGATTAGAATTATACAGAGCAAATAGAAAAACTAAGGGACACATTACAGGTCATGCATCCATAATCTCCTTTTGTTTTTTGTGCAGCTCCCCCCTCCCCTTACATGAAAGCCACAAATTAGCTGATAAATGCTGAGACACTGTGAACTGCAGTTTCTGGCAGAATGACAGCATTAGCAGCTGCCTTATCTTTAAGTTCAATAAAGCATTGACAAGAGGTTTTCCATGAGCTATCTAGGGAGAGGCAGCAGAGCACAACAGGGGACATCAAGATGACAATGTTCATTGCAGGTTTTCATTAAGATCTCTGCAGAAAAGCTACGCTTTGCATGGAATATAAGCTGCCTCCCTCTTGTCCTATCATTTACTGAAGCGTGCATCTCCCACTGCTTTTAGATTAACTTTGTATTCCCGCTTTCACTGTTGAAGCAAGGCTTTCATATCATCCCACCTGGCATGTCGTTAACTCCTTCGGCTGATAAATGCAATTCACAGCTTCCAGTCTTCCTGAATTCTGCAGTGCTGCACAAGCTTCACCGTATGAATAAATTAGAATCGGTATCACAAAGTAGCAGAAAGAAAGAGAAACTTGAGAGCAAAGGTTTGAAAAATAGACTTCGATCAGTGCTTATCTCATCTCAGATCCTTTTCACTGTGTTTCTCTCATTTCTACAAGATTTGTGCTTCACATAGATTTCCATTATTCTTGTGTCTTTGTTTTTTAAATGGCTGTTGTGACAGGTAGACTTTCGAGCAGACCTCTTGATGATACAAAGCTATACTTTTTTTATCCACTCATGTTGTAAATTGGTGCCCACGTCTTACTTAGGAGGATGGAAGCCCTTCATCTGAAAAATGAAGACGGCTGTGCTTGCATAAGGAGGACAGGAATGAATTTTCATATATTGTAAAGGCAGACAAGTGATGCAAAAAACAGAGGCAATTTACAGTCAGACATATGCTGCTGTTGGACATTATGTCCAATTGAAAGATGTCATACATAATGTCCAACAATACCAATTTTAGAATGATTCTCATCATCCTGAAAAGGTAAACACGAGTTCTGCGATGTTCTTCGCTGCTTGCTTGAGATTAATCCACAGTGATGGAAGATATCCATCTGCAGTACGTGGTTCTCACTGAATATCCTTATGTCCTTATAAGGATACCACTGAACATTATACATCTCCTTGTGCTAATTTATGCCCTTATCCCTCTGTGTTTTTATCACTTTAAGGCCAAGAATGATTAGTAACACTTACCTATTAGGCACAAACTATTAGGAGGGTTACATTTAAACCTCCTGCTGCTTACTGCGGAGAAGGAGGGATGGTTCTTCAGTCATTTGTTCAACCGGGTAAAGTCCTCTGTCACTGATAATTAGGCCTGAGAGAGTCATCTAAAGACCTGCAGAAGGGAATGACTGAACAGATTGCCAGGACCTCTGAAAGTGTTTGTGAAAAACTAGATATATGTGTGTTTGTGCATGTGTGTTTGCCGGACAAAAAAGCAGACAGACAGACTGACTGGCAGACAGGAAAGAGCGGGAGGAAGCCATTATCCAATATGAATCTCTCTTCTTTCTTTTTTTTATGCCAACCTTCTGTCCATATTCCACTCCAATGAATATCCCACCGATAAAACAATTAGACTGAGAAACAAATTATGGGTTTCAGTGGCATTCAGCGTGCTTGGCAGTAGCATATCTTCCACTATTTCACAGCATATTTCATGCAAAGTCTTTAATCATGTACATGAAACATTTACACTGATACTGATAGTATAGTATCTGTGTCATTATAATGGGCAAAATGTCTGCAAAAGAAAGTTATTAGAGGAATTGTGTATACACTCCTTTTGTGTGAGCATGATTGCTCGGGTCAATGGAAGCCTATCAGTTTTGTACAACTGCTCATTTAGGCCCATTTGCCTCTAATGATAGCAGCTAGAGGCTCATCCAAGCACACCGGCCTCCAATGCGACACAGGATGTGATGCGAGACTCCTGTTGTATTTGTGGGCAGGCTTTATTTGTCTCAGAAAAGGGCAGCGGTGATATATCCAGACTCATTTTCCCTGCTGGATTTTCATTCGCTTGGGAGCTGGATGGATACAACCAAGCATTAGGCTGCCATTAACACAAAAATGCTTGCACCAAGATGCTGACCATGAATAAATCCTAGAAAACTTGTAAATTATTTTATTGAGGCAATAAATTAGTGAACACGCTGCCCATTTTTTAAAAGCTGAACCTATAAAGTGTTTCATAACCAAAAAACAAAACATCTCACAGCAGAACTGCCATAGAGACTACTGTAATAAAAGGAAGACCAGTGCTGGATAGAGCAGCGTAAGGACAGCAGTTTGTGATCTTCGTCGCTGCGTACGTCTAAACAGGCAGCTGTGAGAGCACAACAGGAAATGATGGAAAAGTAATTTTTCATCTTCTGTCCCTTCCGCCAGGAGGGCCACAGCAGCTCGGTTTGCCCCCTGGCACATTGATGCAAAGATGAAGGGGAGCCTCAGCAGCAGCGTGATCCTAAACGCGATGACACAGGACTCTGTGGCTGATTCTTTGGACAGGTGCATGCTGGGTGATTTATGTACGCGTCCTCTTGCAGGTCCCCAGGAGCAAATATTGACTGTTTATTTCTCCAAGCTCAAGGCAACAGGGAGGCAGCAATTTCTTTATTTTTTCTTTCTTTCTTTCTTTTTTTTTTTAGGTCTTAGATAAATTGAACCCTGCAAGATGCAAACGCAGCTGACAGGGAGCAATTTTTTTTTAACATATCCACCCCCCCCACCACCCCCACCACCCCTCCAAAATGGAGAGAGGAAAAAAAGGAACTTAATAGCGAACATTATTGATTTGTCATTCCTCTTCTCAGACATCTATACACCACAGGGGTATTTCAATTACATAGGGGTTTTTGGATTGCTTCTCTATTCAGCTTCCCACCAGGACAGGACACCTGCTGCAGAGCAGTGATGGACACGCACAAATATTTCTGCATTACAGTGCTTATACTGACACACACTCCACCACCCATCGCTTTGTGCGTGAACTAACCAAACCAGCCCACAAAGGTCACTGCAGAAACATCGCCTCATGGTTTCAGTATTCTAGTTCCACATTTTTTCTTTTCTTTTTTTTAGGAAATTGTAGACAAATGTAAATGTATGCACCTTTAAATGAAGTTCTCACTGGCAACAAGTCCAATATACAAGGACATGGTCAAGGTTAAGTCAGTAAGCTGTGAATGCCATGATAGTGTAAAACAGAATGCAATTAAAAATACTTAAAAACCTTGAATTATTCTTTAAGGATATAAACATATGAAACACCTTAAAATCTAACATGCTGAACACGCCGTTTCAGTTTGGAGGACTCTGTTTTTTCCCCCTTGTTAATTTGCCCTTTACTGGGAAATGGACTGCACAGTTTTTCTCAGCAAAGTCTGCTCCTGGGGGAAATTGTGTTTAGTGTTGTTGGTGGGAGATACACAGGCTCAGTCAGCTAGAACAAACAATTATTGTACAAAGGAGACAGCCAGGGTGTCCGGATGAAGCATCCCCACATGTTTATGTTACTGAATCCAAAAATTAATACAATGAGGATTATACATTATTGAATAATAGGCATAAGTGAGAGCTGCTCCTTCTTAAATACGATGCGTTGATGTGCTCCTTTGGTCACTGTCTCACTTTTGTTTGTGCCCCAGTGTCTTTGTATTTAAGCATTTGTTATGCTTTTGAATTATTGAATATAAATACTGTAACAGAGAAGAGAACATGAATAAGTGAAGTCAGCAGTGTATTGCTTCCTACCTGCTGCACTGAACGGTCAAAGTGTGGATGGCATTGACAGAGAAAATCCAGGCAAACCTTTTTTATTCAGCAGGCTGATAGTCTACTTTAATTTAGTAAAAGGATACATTTTGTTATTTTGGTAAATCAGTTTACCTACTGAGCAGCAAGACACACATTAAAGAAAATATGCCAAATTCCACTTGTCAGATTTTCTTTTATTGATATTTTTTCCATTTTTCTCCTTTTGCTTGCTTTTTTTTTTTTTAATAAAATCCTCTTCTTATCCAGCAGGGAAGCAGCAAACTAAATAATGCTTTTGATCAATTAATATCTTTGGTTTAGTCAAAGTACAGCTGAAACATTTCACTGACTGTGTTGTTCTTTGATTAACCAGAAGTGTTCATTAGAAACTAGGTTGTTCCTTCAATGCAAGCTAAAGTTAAACTTCATATGAGCCTTCGCAGATTAGTAGCAAAACACTGAAAGGCAACGAGTGCTTTCTTTTGCAAAAGCCTTGAAAAACTTCTGGCATGAGCAAAATAAGGATTTTATGACCACATGAGGAACATTTGTAAACACAACCAACTGTGTTCAGCTTTCCGTTATGTGTTATTTACATGTGCATTGGTGTCAGTGTATCACATCATTATTTATGAATGAGCTATACTGTGAGGTACAGCTTTAAGGGAGATCGCACTGCAAATCTCATGATTAGTGGACAACCCCACCAAACCGAGGCTTCTCCACTGATCAATAGAAATAACCCGCCTGCAATCATACACTGACATATCATAGCATGTAAAGCCATCATTTCAGTGCATTATATTGCATTTATTAGCTGTTTTTAAAGATGACCAAATCATTAACAGGTGGTTTAAACCCCTTAAAACAAGAGTTCAAATTGTTTGGATTATTTACCTTCAAAACGTTACCCCTGATATTAGAAACAGTAGTTTGAAAAAAAAAGGAAGGTCCACAAAGGTCAAAGCACAGCTTCCACTCACATCTCATGGTTCTCATCTGCAGAGTTTCCTCAGTGTTATAAGACTGAAGAAGTATTAAAGCATAAAATTGGTGCGATATTTAATTTAGGTAAGTATTTAGTATATGCAAAATAATACTGTCAATATTAACTTAAGATAGAAATGTTTTGATTAATGCAACTGTAGTACAATACTGTATTCAGTATTTTTTGATAAAATGTTGAATAAAAATGTTCTCTTAATTGCTTAATTAGTATAACAGTGTAGTAAATATGAGTTGACATGAATAGTGCACCTAGAAGCGTGGACAGCGTGTGGGACAGTAATGTAAGTCGTACATTTGGGTGCTTTTCAGCCCTGATAGTGTTACACTGACTTCATTAATTCATTTTTTGTTTTGGAAACCAAGTTCAGATTAATTTACTGTACCAGTGTGTCCAAACTTTTGACTGGTACTGTATATAATAAAGTATCTAAAGCCTTTCTGGTAACGGCCTAATAAAAAGTATCCCTGCTTTATTCAATGCTTTTGTCCTCAGCACAGAACTATTTACTGTCCTTTACCAGAAACATATTACATTTTATGCAGTCTTGTTTATGTCTTTCTTTTATGGAGCAATTTTATTATTCTGTCAATTTTGTTGTGTGTATTTGTAGAGCACTTTGTAACTGAGGATTTAAAAGCACCATCAAAAAATTCCACTTCACCAGCTGCTTCTGGTTTTCTATGTAGATTACAATTCTTAAAAATAATTTTAATGCTTTCTGTTGTTTTTCCAGGAAGAGGTGGATTTACAGATGCTGACTCAACAGATACGTGCAGCCAGCCACTGTGGAGAGATCACTCACAGAAATACCCAACAGTGACAGATACCGTCTGGCCAACAGTGAACGTACTGTTCATAGATCCATCCTACAAAGTTTTTAACAGCTTTTAATGTACCTCTCTCTCATCCAGGCAGCTTATTGTATATACCCACAATCTTATTATTATCATAATGAAATACACACTGCTCAAAAAACATTAAAGGAACACTCTTTAATCACAGTATAGCATCAAGTCAATTAAACATCTGGGGATGTTGATCTGGTCTATAACTATGGGCTGGCTGACTTTCTTTTCTGTGCTGAAAAATAGTTTCACAGTGAAAGTTGTGAAGATGCCGAACACGTAACATTACCGTCTGCTGGATGTCTTCTATAAACATGCCTTGATGTCCCTTCATTCAGTAATATTTTATATTGGTCAATATTTACATGCTTTTAGAACAAATTACAACTAAATGAAACAAGCAAAACAATCTTGATTGAGATGAGGGTGAGAAATAATACATACTGAATGGACACATGGAGCTCCTGATCTCTCTACAGCCCATTTCCTAACCTAGTTACACATCCAGGCACTAGAGGTGCGAGATTGTAATGCTGACATCAGAGAAGACATTGCTGTGATATTCCACACATGTAAGTGAGACTGAATTGACATTTGGATCAATGTATATATAAAAAAAAAACAGGCTCCAGTAAAACAAGTCTATGTACATGGAGTGGATGTTTTGGCTGTTTGACTACAACCATTTGATAACCAAATACGTTATCAATCAAAAATCGTTTTATTAACCAAACAAACAAAAAACTAAATCAAAGGGATTTGCATTTAATTTAATCACTGCACCAATATTTCTTGTCTGAGATGACCTGATTGGACCACGGCAGGTTTTGCTGTCAAACCATGCCCGATTTTGAATGGGGCGATAACATCAATGCACCAATGATGTTTGCCAGGTTACAATTCATTCCCATATTTTTTGATTAATTCATTCCCGCGTGTTAATTAAGTTGTCACAACAAAACTCAATTTGGTCCAGAGTTTTGATTAATTTTTTCTCACAAGATAGGTTTACACACAGATAGCTAGCACAGCAGACCAGCCTTTCTCACAGAACATGAACACTGCGCTTGCTACTTTGTTAAAAAAAGATATTCATAGATTCCAACTTCCTGAATGAAACACTCAAACAGTGTCTCTGATATCCAAACATAATCAGGCAGACGAGCTATTTTCATCAAAGCAAGCCATCCTCCATGGCGGGCTGTGAGATAGTGTGCAAGGACTGCGTAGGAAGGACAATACCCTTATCCTACAATAGGTTATAAAACTCACCCAACACACGCACGCACACACAAACACGTGCAACCACACACTCGCACAAGATGTTGTTACTTTTATTTGCTCAGATCAGAACATGAAGAAAATTTGCTCCCACAATGAGCAGTTAAACACCAACTGAACTGAAAAATAACTCCATAATTTTATTAACGAGGCACAATGAAGTGGAGGGAGGTTGGCTTCTCTAACATTCCCAGAAACTGGGATCGGATTTTTATTAAGATTTCCAAGAAAACACGAGCATATCTGCGTGAAGGTCAGGCTATTTAATGAAAGTGTTAACCTGATGATTTAAATGGATCAGAAGAAAAGAAAAGAAAGCTATTTTGTTACATTAAAGCAAGCCTCAATATTTTTCTTGGGAAATATTTTTTAATCGTCAAAATAAAAATAAACAGCTCTAATGCCTAATCAATTTAGGAGCAGCTAATGCTTGTGGTGTTTTAGCACATACCATTAAAAATGTCATTAGCCACTTTCAATTCACAACATCTTAAGTATTAACACTGCCATTTAACAAACAAATACATCCAATCCCATTAAGCCCTGTCTCTAAACCACTACCCAGTTTATTATGATTTTAACAAGGAATGAAAAACATTAGATTTCTTACACAAATAATTTGATAAATAATATCCTGACTCTGAAGTGATTATCCAACCTTGCCAGATTATTTAATGCAACAGTCTCTTTTCTGAATCCTACAAGCATCTGTATAAATCATTACATGCACAGATCAGTCCAAAAAACATATCTAAAAGTTCCACTTTCTTTTCAGAGGAAATAATAGAGCAAGGTAGTGGCCAGGCACAATGGTATCCTGTAGAATTAGTAGATAAAACCTGCACTATTGCCGGAGTACGAGTGAAAAACGTGCAGTGGGTGAAGTCCTGCATTTATGGTCAAAACCTTTTGTTTGTGTTTTTTTTTTCTTTTGTGTGGAACAGCAGATTGTGCCCCAATGCCTTCCTTTGTCTCAGGGAGTGTAAAGTAGATAAGCCTAATGACTCGCACACTTCAAAGCACACTTCTTTAAATATTAAATTATACCACATCATTAATTTAAAAAAATGTGAAGAATTGCATGGGCGGGGTTTTCACCCGCAGATGTTAAAGATGACAGCAAATTCATGGCTACAGACAGAAACACACAAACACATATAAGAGAGGGAGGGTGGGTGGGTGGGTAGGAGAAACAAACTCGATAAACACTAATTAGCTACTCTAATTGAAGTGCACTCTTAAAGTAATTACTAGGCAGAGGAATCAGTATTTACATTCATAAATAATCCTGACAGCCAGGGTCCCTCTTCTTTCCTTTGGGTCTGGGGAAAGCTGGCTTCCCACTCCATAAATCTGTCAGTCACTAACATTATCAGTTAGAGTTTACTGCTAATGGCTTTGTACAACAGTTGATTTGTAAGCATTAAATCAGTGAATGGCTGCCCTGAAAAACACGGTGGAAAAATACCTGTAGCACACAAGCAGTTATTACACTACGTTTTGTTTGTCCCTGTGATCTTAATTTGTATTTTTTCTTTGGTCATTTTACTTGCTGTGCAGCACTTGAATTTGCTATATAAATACACTGATTTGACTTAATATGACTCAGAGTAGACCTATATTACCCAGACCAGCAGAACAGATATACTGTAGCTATAGTGGGGTGGCTGTAGCTCAGGAGGTGGAGCAGGTCACCCACTAATCGGAAGGTTGGTGGTTTGATCCCTGGCTGCTCCAGTCTACATGCCAGTATCCTTGGGCAAGATACTGAACTCCAAGTTGCTCTCCGATGCAACCGTCAAAGCTGTAGAAGGAAGTGCTTGGGTGAATGAGGCATGTTGCATAAAGCACTCTGAGTGCTCAAAGTAGAGTAGAAAAGCGCCACATAAGAACCAGTCTATTTACCATTTACTGTATGAGCACTCTTGGTTGCTTGTGGAGCATTGCCTCTTTGGACTGTGAAGTCCCAAAGCTGTGATATTGTACACAGATATGGGGAGCGGCCGGTAACAATAAAAGGGACATTTTTTCAATGTGCACATTGCAATGAGGTAAATAATAATTGTATTCATTTCTGTTCCAATGATCAGAGAACGGGTTTTCTAATCAGTGTTAATTTTGACAGCAAATTTTAGTTTTTAGTTAGTCTTTTGACAAAAATGTAATTTAGTTTTAGTCATAATTTAGTCATCTGAATAGTTTTGGTTTTAGTCTAGTTTTAGTCGACGAATTATCATAAGAATATAGTCGACTACATCCACAGTCGATTTAGTCGACTAAAATATAAAGGGTGTAAAATGTAAATGCTTTTTCTTCAGTTCCCTTGAATTAGTCATTATACACTAGGGCTGCAACGATTCATCGATTAACTCAAATAATTTGATTATAGCAAAACCTCGACACAAATTTGCTGCTTCGATGCTTCGTTTAAACTCTGCAGCGCACAGGTATCTCCGTGTAAATGGAGCGCCTCACCACATCAGCACCATTCACAGTTTTCCATAGTCGTTTTTTTCTTCTTGTGGGTTTAATGGATGACAAACCAGCTTAGAGCTGCATTACTGCCATCTACTGATCTTGAGTGTGTATCAGGCGTTTAACAAAACGCTTAGCTTCTAAAAGAAACTCGTCCGTGGGATTCCCTTTAACACTAAATGGATCATGGCTGACATGTTTTCCCACGCCTCCACCGCTCTCTACCATGTTTGTGTGTTGTGCTCGCTGTGTCGAGAATTTCAGCTGTTATTTTTTTCTCTACTTCAGCTTCCAGTTTAACTCGCAGTTTACTAGCGAGTGCCGCCATTAGCACTACACGATCGTCCAGTACTGGAAGGTCTCCTTCCCCGTAAGAAATATTTTTTAATACTTTAATCCCTAGAACTCTGTAGCTGCTCCATCCACCCTGATTGGTTCACACAGGGAAAAACTGCAGTATGGAAGGTAAAATATGCAGATGAACTGTTAATACAAAAAAAGTATTGCTTATCCGATTACTCGAGTAATCGATGGACTAATCGATAGAATACTTGATTACTAAAGTAATTGATAGCTGCAGCCCTATTATACCCACTTACACAAAATTTATTAAAAGTTATGAAATATTATTAATAATATTAACATTAGCGTTTCACCTGCTTCCCACACACCTGATCATTAACACCACCTTACTGAGATAATACCAGCGTTTTACAGCAGGGCACGCTCTGAAAGGTACAGGGCAGTGTTCAGGACTAAGATTAGGAAAGGCTAATCCACCGCGGTGTGGTGATTTTCTCTAAACACAAACGCTAAACTGGGAAAAACACTTTACCCTGCATGACATTAAAATGCTTACCTTTGCATGGAGATCTGGGTGACTGGTTTGCAGATGTTGCTTAAGATTTGTCCTGTTTTTACCTGAGATAGTCACCCCCACAGTTTTGTTTTGTCGCAACATCGAAGGACAAATGTGTCCATACATCGCTCTGCTCTTTCTCCCTGCTGACATTGTTTACATGACTTAGTTCTATCGGAAGTAACGACAAATCACAGGCTAGTTTGGCCTTCCCGGGTTTAGAGCAAATTTGTGCAACTGTGCGTTTGACTGGATGTTTTCCTAACTTGTTCCACCCTTTCACAAAATTAAATCAGTTCTGATTGGATGTCGTCCTGCCAAGCATTCTAATTTTTATTCGTTGACGAAAGTGTCAATTAATTTCATCATCGTTTTTATCCTTTTAGGTAGTTTTTTAGTTGTCTCGTTTTCGTCATGAAAAAAGGTCGTTGATGAAAACTATGACGAAATATTTTGTCAACGAAATTAACACTGTTTCTAATAATGTTTTGTTTTGTGACATTGATGTTTTACTTTGAGGCCTGTTGCTTTGGATTTTTTATGGGAGAAAATACTCCACTTGTCAACTGAGAAATGTTGTAATTATTGGGACATGATGCAGTTTTACTTTATTTTATATGAACTACTTCCCTGTGGAAAGAAACACAAGTTCGAAGATCAGGAAATGCAGACTTCTCTAACTAACATTAGCCATGAGCTTACTCCCTCTGCAGCTTTTTGCTTGTGACTAATTTCTTTTTAACAAAATAAAGCACTGTGGCTGCAGCCTTGGCTGCCAGTGATCCAGCAGGTTTTCTGTCTCCTTCCACCACAGACACTCATGTTACGAGGACAGTGACACCTAAACTGTATTGTAAACATATGCCCACATATATAATATCCAGTTTGGATGGAAATTGTTTCTGCCAAATAGGGAGAGCAAGAAAAGCAGAGGAGATGACATATCAATCAAATGGCAGCTCTGAGCCTTTCCCTCAAATATCTTTCTGATGGTTAGTCAGCCCACCAAGACCCTGTGGATCTCAAAGTGCTCCGTCCATCCATCTATGTGCCATATGCATTTAGGGAAGGATATTTTGACTTTAACACTGTGATACTTGGCAGAAACTATCCACTGACTGCCAAACTGTATCAAGAAATATACAGAGCCAACCTATTCAGGACTGCCCTCTATCTGGTCACAAAGAGAAGCAAAGGAAGCGGATACTTCACTTCACTGCTGTAAATGCATTTTGTTGCTAAAAATAAGAAGCATCACTTATTTAGCTTTATAAATTATAGCATATTTTTATTTAATCTATTTTCATATTTCACATACATTTATAAATAAGACATTCATGGCATCAATCCTGTGCTGTGGTACTTTCATTTTAGTTAAACTGCTGACATCAGCATGCCCCATCATGGCAGCGCCTGGAAGGGGGCCCAATGATTTATATGATGGATATATATACATATATATGTTCATACTCCAACATATTGCACATATTATATTTCATGGATGAGAGGAATAGTATTTTCAGTACCAAATTTCATTTGCAGTTTATCCAATAGTTGCTGATCAACTTGACATCAACAAGGTAAGTGTTAAGTGTTGTTGATACGACAGACTGTAAACTGCTCTAAACCCCTGAATAAAAGTAATTAGCACTCCGCTGTGCCTAAAAAAAAAAAAGAAAAAAAAGCTAGGTATACTATTTCAGCCAAAGCACTGCAGCGCTACCCCCCCGTTTTCTCTGTATTGGCATAATCTTAATTGGCACTTGAGTAAAGGACAGTAGCGTCATCTTCATAATTTATTGAAAGACTTTTGAATGCCACCACGTATTCGGCTGACAAGTCGAAAAAAAAAAGCTGCTGCTTTTCAATTTAACTGATTCACAAACTGTGGCGATCCGCCTCCTTCAGTTAATTTATGTTTCCCCTCTCCCTCATGTGTAAGGCCAAATTAAATTGTCTGATTTAAATTGTTCTCACAGCACCAGCGAGCAGCACGACGTCTCCTCAGTGGGGTCGGCCTCAGGGAAATAGCCTTCTATTAAGTTGTCATTTATCGGGCATGCATGAACTGCAAGGGGTGCAGATTTTTTTTCAATCAAAACAATGGAACGCATCCATTGGCTCACACAGAGAAAAAAACCCGATGGAAGATGGTGCCCTGCTGAGAAGCTATATAAAAAGCTTGAGATGTACCATAAACATTCCCGACTATGGTCACACAGAGAATTATAAAACACAAGTAATTGAATTCAAAAGACTTTCTCAGATCCCATCATGTCATTTTCAGAAGAGGTAAAAGCTCTGGATGACCCTGCTAAGATATTATAGCAAATATACTTTTAGTGATTATATTCT
>JAMQGT020002943.1:0-12355 GCA_024447675.2 Pterophyllum scalare | reverse complement strand
ATAAGTGCATCCTGTTTAAGCGAGGCCCAACAAACTGCACACACGTGTTCATGGACTTTCCAATTACAGCACTTTGACCATTTGAACGTCTGTCTTTTTGCTCCTGTTCCCACCCTGTTATTGTCTTTATTTTCATATTGGATTTATTGTCCTGGCTTCACCTGTGCTGTGTTATCCCTCTGCTCGGTGTGTAGCCTGTACAGTCTTCACTGTCAGGTCGTTGTCTCCTTGTTTTGTTCCTGAGCCGTTCAGACATTCTGTTGTGTAACTGTGACTTTCTTTACTGCCCGGCGCTCTCTGTGCAGATTCAGTGAAACAGAAGCTGGACTACAGCAGTGCGCCGAGGCGAAGCGTGACCTTTCTGAAAAGAGCGCTCTTTAAAATGTTTGCTTTCTGAAGGGAAACACAGAAACGAGGCTTTTAGTGGCTAACACCGTCCCCTCATTTACTCATTTTTGCGTTAGAGGAAATAACCCAAAACCATCCGCTCAGCTGTAAACCATTTTATCTCATTACACAGCAGATGTCAACAGCTGGACACAGACACACACACAGAGGGCGTGTGGAGGATTATTAGCAGCAGATTTCAGGGGAATCCCGAAGCTTTGGAGAGCGCTGAGGCTTCCCTGCACAGGAGAAGTGACAGTTTCTGATCTTTGTTGCATTTAAAGATCAGAGGAAGCGTCAGCATGAATCCTTCACTTGAAATTGAAATGTTCATGTCAAAGTTTGACTTTGGTATTTAAATACAGACGCGGTGTTCTTGTTTCACAGCAGCCGTGGAGGTCCTGAGTTGGTTTTAATGTTTTTAGTAGTTCTGTGTGAATCACAGATTCTCTGGCTGTGAATAACTGGGACATCGTTCACAGTTTAAACCTTCGACCACCTTTCCCTCACGCCTGCAGCAGCTCAGGCCTGCAGGCTGACCGGCGGCTGCAGTTATTTTTGGTGGTTTTCCTGCTCTGGAAGTAGGCCACGCATTCCTGAGGATCGGGCCTCACTGTCAGTACAGCTGCTGATCGCAGGAGATTAGCTGTGCGGTTACGGCATCCGGGTCTGCCGCAGCCTGAGCCGGCTCTCCCGGACTCATCCCGCCGCCTCGTTCTGCTCCATTTCACAGATCCGGGATTTTATCGAGTGCAGGTCGTCCTCTCGCACTTCCTCACTCGGTCCAGCAGCCGTGGAGCTGCAGAGCTCACAGCTCAGAGCGCTCTGTTTTCAATCCTTTAAATAAGAAGCTGATAAAGAACTTCATTTGAGCCAGTTAATAATAATAATAATAATAATAATAATAATAATACAGTAATATATTCTACTACATATTCCTGAAAAGTTGGGTGAACCCTTTTATTTGTCTCCTCTGTTCTTTCCTTTTCTTTTAGCACAGGCAGTAGATAGTATGCCCATGCAGTGACAATAAAGAGCGAAATTAAAGATTAAATCTCAGTCCTCATGTGGTTACCTTGGTTTCTCCTGCCTCACTGTGCAGCATGTTCTCTGATATTTACAGTCTGAGCTCGGGTGCTTTGCTCTCTGTTTTTGGCTGAAACGGGGGAAAGGCCGTACGTGAGGCCCCGTTTGACCTTTGTGTCCTGAGCAGCTTACAGTCGTCACACTGCCAGCTGATGTGTAGCTAGACTCGGTGACCTTTAAAGCAGAAACCGGAGCTCGGCCACCTCGCCGGTCGCCTTCAAATAGGAAAAGCGTGCAGTGACAGGCAGCGAGTGGAGGGGATGAATGAGTGAGGCGCAGCTGCTGAGAGGCTGACAGAGGCCATCAGCTCAGCCTGAGGATTAACACTTCACTGTGGAGGATCTGTGTGTGTGTGTGTGTGTGTGTGTGTGTGTGTGTGTGTGTGTGTGTGTGTGTGTGTGTGTGTGTAAAAAGACAAAGCTCGCAGGCAGAGGCCTCCTCTTGACTCCTGTTCAGATACGCGTGGGTCTGCACGTGCTCAGTAACCCTCAGAAGATCTGTGCTGTGTGGTGTCACTCTGTGATGTCTCCTCATTCAGCAGGGAAAAGTATCTGTTCATTAGAGATACCAATCAAATTCGTTTTATATTGATCATCTCTGATAATGAGACTGAATGTTTGTCACACACAGAGAATTCATCCAAAGGTCCTGGATTGGCTTCAAATTCAAATACTGATCAGAGATTTCAGTTAGTCCTGTAATTTGCTGTGCTCTCAGAATTTAAAAACACACCACTCCTGCTTTTTTAGGATTGTTTTCAAAGTAGATTTGTAGTTCCTCACAGAGTGTTTTTCTTAGAGCTCGTGGTGTTCCACAGGGCTCAATTATCGATCCTCTACTTCTTATTCATGATTAAATTAGATTCTTGTTTGTCAAAGAACAAAACATTTCCCCTTCATAACAGCTGTTTAATTAGATTAAGGCTTAAAGTTTGCATTATTAGGGGCGTGGCCTCTTTGACTGACAGGTGGATGGTGACACAGGCAGGTGTAGCTGCCAGCTATCTGCTAGGCTCCACCTCGGCTAACTGGAGTCTCTAAACTGGACCTCTGGGGCATGTTGGTGCTGTTGGAGCCTTTTGCAGTTCATTGTATGAGTCTTGATGTCATGGTGGCCACGTTCATCTGTTATATACGTTATACAGATGCTGGCTCGGAAATATAAAATAATTG
This sequence comes from Pterophyllum scalare, assembly GCA_024447675.2. Taxonomy (NCBI): domain Eukaryota; kingdom Metazoa; phylum Chordata; class Actinopteri; order Cichliformes; family Cichlidae; genus Pterophyllum; species Pterophyllum scalare. Next base: position 9,710 of record JAMQGT020002943.1, on the reverse strand, counting down.
ATGGATTGAGGTCATCAGATTTGCTGCTGATGTTTCTGCACCCTGTAAACGATGAGTCTCTGATTCAGGAGTCTGTAGATGCCGTGTTCAGATCTCTGAGGACATCTTCATCAGATTCTCAACAGCAGCAGCAGCTTCACAGCTGTCAGTGGGACGGTCGGCTGAGGTCGGTGATTTCCCCTGAACTCTCCTGGCGGGGGTTTCTGCTCCCGTGTGATGTTTAGTCCTGAGCCGAGTCGTCGGTGTGACCTGGTTAACGGCTCTCTCTGTGAAAGCAGCATGGAGCGAGTCAGTGTGCGGTCTCTCCGGCTGCTCCTGAGCCGCTCCTGACACATTTCTATTTCAGGTTGAAGGCTGTAAATATTTAAACAGCAAATATTAAAGCAGGCTGAGCAACAGCGGGAGGAGGGAGAGGTGACTGTGATGGGGGGCCTGTTTGTGGAGCCTTGAAATGGATTAGAACATCATTAAATGTCCTTCTTTAAGGCTGTAACGGGTGAGGCAGAGCAGGTGGGAAACAGGTTAGAGCAGCAGACTGTGAGTTTGTATTTATGTGTTTAACGTGCTTCATATGAGCTTGTTTCTTATTTATTCAGGTAGAGTTATAGAGTACGGTTCTGTGTTAGATTAAAACTAAAGGAAGATGGAGGTGCACTGTGTGAGGATTTGGACCAAACCTGAGGCTCTGACTGCTCATTAAACCTTCACTTGACCCCTGAGCTGTGGCCAAAAACGTTGCTGAAATAAATGGAAAGTGTCTCCTGCAGTGAGTCAAATATGGCAGCAGTGTGCGATCGTGACGCCTTCATTAAGCTCAAACACGTTCAGCTGAAACTGCTTAAAAAGCGGAACCATCACATTTTTGTCAGCGTTGAAAACTTCCCGGTGGTCAGGATGGCTGCAGACTTCCTGTTCCAGCTCTGGAATAAGCCTCACTGAAGCTGTGAGAAAATAACCGTCGAGAGTTACCGCTCCAGATTTTCCCTCACATCCTCAAAGGCCTCCTCACAATGGAGGAGGAAGTGAAATCGGACGTCTGGGCAGTTTGTGAATGAAGTGAAACTTCGCTTATTTTCCAAACGTCCCAGTGGGAGTTTCCTGGAGACGGGAACACTTTCCCCTCCTCTCCGTGAGCGGGGGCCGCTCCCTCTCCCTGACAGGGGAGGAGCAGGAGGGAGGAAATGACTCCTCTACCTGCTGGTGGTGTTGGGGGGAGGAACATTCCTGATCCTTGAAATTAGGTCTTTGTGGGTTTCTGTGTGACTGCTTTCAGTCAGAGGGAGGAGGAGGAGGAGGAGTTATCAGGCTGTGGGCTAATTCAGGACACACAGCCGGATGTGTGAGCTGTCAGCTGCTTCCACTGATGAAATAAACATCTGATCTCCAGCCGGGCAGAGACGCTCACACCCAAAGGTCACTGCGAGGCTTTGACTGTAAAAATGAGATCAAAGAGCAGAGGTCAGAGTGAACGCTGTCTCCTCCAGGAGCACTTTCATGTTTCTGCACCAGATTTTGTTTCCAAGGCAGCCTGCAGCAAAGATCTGCAGAAATATTCGGCTGTAAAATATCCCAGCATTCCTGCTCTGCAGGACTCAGATTTAAAAAATAATCCTGGAGCTGTTTTTATTTGCAGATCATTTTTGCCTCATGAGCCGATCGCCTCTGAGCGTATCTGTGCCGCTGGCCTGAGACCAGCAGAGCCGGCAGCTCCACACACGATCAATAGGCTAATGCTTTAAGTGCTGCTGAGCAGGCGGGGGGTGATGGTGTCTAAGGCAGCCGAGATAAACACAAACTCCACCTCTGCTTCGATTTTTAGGGACGCACCTGCAGATTTATGATCACCTGTTTTATAGCCAACAAAAGCACTTCTACCACAGTTTAACTTAAACTGTTATGAGGGGGGGGTATCCACAGGGACCAAAGCAGTCTTTGTATCAGCTGTAAACATGTTGATTTCTGCTGGGAAGCTTTAACATGGGAGTCAATGGGGACTGACTCAGTGCGGCCTCTGCTGGACGGCAGAGGAACTGCAGCTTTTGGCTCTTTGACATCAGCTTCCTTTTCAGCTCTGAAGGTCGCTGATTGGTTCTCAGCTTCTCCTGCTCTGCTGTGAAGTCTTTGTGTGCAGCCGACATGCTGTGTTTTCTAATATCAGTGGCTCATAATCGATGATGACAGGGAGCTGCTAGTAGAAGGTCACGGCCCAAAGCCTTCACCTGAAGGTGGCCGTGAAGCAAAATGATCTGTCATGCTGGGTTTTATCTCCAGGGGGCCGGACAGGCTCCCGCTGTGTTGGATCAGACTGACCGATGGTCACTGAAAGCCTGATTAAAGGACGGATCTGACCAGGAAGAATTATTCTGAAAATCCTGGAGATTCGACATTGGTCAACTCAAAATATGGCAGGTCACCACTGTGCACATCTGCCACAAATCATCTGGTATCACGATCACATCTGGAGTTTAATTAGAGTAAATCTTTGCCCTCCACTGTGACAGAGACAGTCACGCAGTGTGTAAAAGTGTGTTTGTGGCTTCAGACGACCAGCAGGAGGCTCCTCGTGCTGCTCCTATTATCTCCCTGCAGGTTTAGATATTAGGTCAGTGTGTGTGTGTGTGTGTGTGTGTGTGTGTGTGTGTGTGTGTGTGTGTGTGTGTGTGTGTGTGTGTGTGTGTGTGTGTGTGTGTGTCAGATAAAGCCAGATCAGATTATTATTCTGCTGTCGATGCCCTGAAAACGATGTGAGTGTAATCCAGGGCTGGACTCGGAGTGTGCTCAGTGCTGCTCGTGGGGTAATGAGGGGTGGGTGCGTCTGTGTCAGCGGTGCAGACTGCTGGGCGGTGCCTGATGGGTGAGCACTCTGTAAGTGAAGCTGCCTGCACAACAACAACACAGGCCACAAAGATCCAGGTGGAGCTCAGTGTTGGAGCAGAAAAGAGAAGAACCCGAACCAAACCGTAACCAGGGAAACCAGCTCAAAATGTGGAAACTGATGCAAATCGTAAAATAAAACAGGAAGTAGCAACAACTTAAAACCATCAACCAGAACTGCAAAGTGTTTTCTAACCGCAGGTGATAACAGGATGACTTTGGTCACTCTGAGTCTCCACATGCTTCCTGAATTCTGGAAGCATCCGTCCGTCTTTCCCAGTGAAGGCAGAAGCCTCGAGGCCTGTTTGCATCACTTCCCTGCAGCACAGCTCACTGCAGCGGTGCAGGATGCTGCCCCGCCCTGTTCATGTGGCCTGCTGAGCGACCAGCAGGGTTTCCACATGCTTTCACCTTCATTCCCATGCAGCCCAAACACATACAGACTATAAGCAGCTTTTTGAGTCTTCACATGAGGGTCACACGCCACACAGCATGTCAGCATTTTATCATCATCACCTGATGACGTCCCTGATTGGAAGAGGCGGCAGTCAGGGATCATTTTGTGCATGTGAAGAGTCACATGACGTGTAGATGGCCTTTTTATGTGAGCGCCCTCAGAGGCTGAAGCAGAGAAAGCTGGTCACCACCGTGGTGACGGGGGCTTTAGGATTCATTGAATCAGCTACAAATGGAGCAGGCCTGGCTTTGAGGCCACGCCCCTCTGGGCCCTGCTTGGTTTGTGCAGTATGATGGGACTGAAAGGTCACACTAAGCTGCAGCTCTTTACAAACAGGAGGTTTACGTTCATGCTAAAGAACAAGAACGGGATTAAAACCAGTCTGAGTGAGACTGGTGTGGACCTCCTCAGGGAGGCGAAGGTCGCCCCCCGCTGGGCTCGGAGCTGCTTGATGAGGAGGGATGAAGGAAAGCGACCCGCAGACGGCAGCTTGGCTTTGTTTCTGGAAAAACATGCGATGGATCACACAGGAAGTGTGTGTGTGTGTGTGTGCAGCACACACACACTGATTTTAATCTCTTATTTATATCCACAGTGGAAACACCAGCAGGAGCACAGAGCAGAAATATCACAAACACCAGCGTTTCACTTTCATTTTCACAGAGAATTTTCCATCACATAGACAGTTCTTACATCTCCATGAAAGCCCAGAGAGAGCAGAGAGGGAGTTCAGCTTTGGGGGATTTTTAGGAGCTCAGAAAGTACATTTTTACATTTTTCTTTGCACAACAAAAACTTCTAACAGCAGAAAACAGTAGAAGCAAAATTCCCCTCAGGACACCAGAACTAAACTAAATATAATCAGGTGTACACCTTTTCTCCCTGAAACCTCCTGATTGTCAGCAGGTCGGGCCCAGACTCAGTTCAGCGCTGACATCTGCTCCTCTGCAGTTTGCTTTTCATCACCCTGGGAGGCCGAAACCCAGGGCAAACTTCGCCCTGTTACCTGGGAAACCCCCTGCTGTGTGCACCGGCTGAACCTGCACCAAACCCAGGACTGGCCTTCAGCTCTGGTTTCCAGCAGGGGGACAGGGCGCCCCCTGCTGTTGTGACTCTGCTCTGCAGCATGAAGTCACAGCGTGACGTTGAGCTCCCCCTTGTGGTGAATTTGTAATTGTGCAGGTTCCAAAGAACTGTTGTCCAGATTAAAAGAAAAATGAAAAGAGCAAATTATTATTATTGATGCATGTCTATGATCAGATCCACTAATCAGTGGATTATTATTAAAATCAACAATGATGCAAAGGAGCACCAGAGAAGAAGAAACCTGCAGAAGCCAGAGGTGGATTTACCTTCAGACGTGTCTGACAGGTGGATCTGTGTCCCCTCAGGGTCCTGGATCAAACCCCACATCTGCTCAGCTGCAGAGCTGGAATCTGTTTTGTCTCCGGAGGCCAAACATGTGTGTGACGAAGAGCAGAGATAATTCACACACTTACATTTCACTGCAAAGCAGTTCTGCTGCACTGCACATTCAGGAGATGTTAACCTGAATCCAGAGCTGCTGTCCTCTGTGTGCTTCCTGCTGGTTTCTTCATGATGTTTAGGGAACGTTCTGCATGTTCTTCTGTTTCCTGTTTCCTGCTCTTGTGTTAAACCCTCTGTGATGTTCTTGCTGTTGTTGCAGGTGAGCTGCTGAGCCAGCCGCGGCCCGAGGGTCTCACCGAGATCATTTGTCCAAAGAACGGCTCTGAGCGGGTCAACGTGGCTCTGGTTTACCCCCCGACCCCCACCGTGGTCAGCCCCTGTCTCAAATGAAGTCCCGCCCACCCATCTATTACCCCGATCTGGCTCGTCTTCACTGCGGCACCAGAGCCTCACCTCTGACCTCTAGCTTCTGCCGTCTGCCTCCCGTTTGAACCACCAACCAACTTCATCGTCCTCCACAGTCAGAGTCAGCAGCTCTCCGGGTCTCTGCTTCACAGGTACGTCACTCATTCATCAGCCAGAAACTGCCAGCGATTACAGGTCAGAGGTCATCGCATCCACAGATTAATAATTTGCAAACATTTAAGTCATAACTAAAAAGTAAATAATGGCAGGAGCCATTTCACTTCATCAGCTTCATAAAAATTCCTGTGAAGAGAAAAGTCTGGCCCTGCGCCGTGGATCAGAACCATATTTTATCATTTATATCTCTGCAGCGCTTCTTCAGTGCGTCTGATTCGTTTATCATAACGAGCTGCTGCTGGAACCCGTCGAGTCACAACCAAACCCCCAAAAATCAGCCGAGAAAAGAAATAAAAATAAAGCAAAAGACTTGATAATGAAACCTACTCCATGAACAAACATCAGTCATGCTGTGAAATCACAGTGAGGACCCTTTGGTGGCCCTCTGCCTTTAGAGGTTCTAGTTCTTATAGAACACGTTTCTGCTCTGAGCGCTTCATACAGCACGATAGCATTCAGCCATTCACACACCTTTGCATGAGACAGCAGCCAGGAATCGAACCACCAACCTTCTGATTGGTAGATGACCTGCTCTACCTGAGCCACAGCCCCTCCCCACCATGGGTTAGTTTGTGCTGGAGGTTCCCTCCTGCTCATGGGGGGGTCGATTGTTGGGTTTGCTCTGTATTATTGTTGTGTCTTTACCTACAATACAAAGCACCCTGAGGTGACTGTTGTTGTAATTTGTTGTGATGTGTGTGTTGTATGTTTGCTACCTTAAGTGTGTTCAGTACACTGTACTGTAACAGTGTTTACCTTCCTGTTTGTGCTGCAGGTTGCTCGGCCTCACCTCTGATGTCTCTTCTCTGAGTGGCATCCATCCACAGTCTGTAGCATCTGAGGAGGCTTCCTTGCTGAGCCACGCTGCTTCACTCGTTTCTCCCCTTGAATGGCCACGCCCACTTTCTTCTGTGTGAATCTGCAAGTGTAAAAAGACTGGAGGACATTGGGATTATGTTATTTTGTGCAGTTTGTCAGGAGAAACCTGTGAAGCGGAGGTTCAGGTTCCTGCTGAAGGCTCTGCAGGAGGTCTCAGGTCCTCATGGGACGAACGGCTGGCAGGCGGCAGGAAGACGGCAGCCACAGTTATCGATGTGTACGCACAGTTTGTCTCTGTGACATCATGACAGTGCAGACTGCAGGACTTTGGCCTCAAACACACACACACAGACACACACGAGCTTTTCGTTTCCCTGTGACGTCCCTCTGATTATGCTTCATGAAGCAGAGCTCGCTCAGCAGGAGGAGGTAAACACAGGGTCAGAGCTGCAGCGTGTCCAAGTACTGATCCCAGACAGATCCGGCATCAGGAGCTGCTCGGCTTTCCAGCCTGAGGACTTTTCATCTTGGATAGCTTCATCAGCTTTGTCTCATTAAACAGGTTCCACACAATCAATGGGAAACAACAGCACATATCTGGGAGAAAAAACTGGGAAATAATGCTAACCAATGGGAACCACTGGGAGTTAAAGGTTAGCCAAATGGGAGCAAAGTGAAAACCGTGCAGAGCAGTAGGAAATAATCTCAAAGGGACACAGTGGATATTAATGATAACAATGCAGAAGCACTGGGAGAACTGGGAGAAAGCTAACGGGGACCGATGGCGGGGCGTGGCCCTTCTCTGAAAGTCGATAAATGCAAACCATGGCTCACATGTCACATGTCGCACTTATACCAGAAAGTGAAGACGGGGTGGTTCCGCCTTTTTGTTTTCCTGCAGCTCTCCTCTGTGTTTACCCCTCTCTGACAACATCAGAGCTTCGAGGACATCACCCATCCATTTGCTTCCTCTTATCCGTTTTTGGGTCATGCAGGGGGCGGAGCCTATCTGCGCTGCCATAGGGAGAAAGGCAGGGTACACCTGGGCAGGTTGGCAGCCTGTCGCGGGGCTAACACACAGAGAGGAAGACAACCAGATTACAGTCACAGAGGACACACTTTCACTTTCTCTCCCTCTCAGACTTTTATTTTTATTGACTCACATCAAATTAGGTTCAGTTTATGGGGATTCCTCACAACCTATGAAAAAGTACCAAAGGCGCCACCATGTGGTCATTCACTGAACATTTCTTTTTTCTTTGATAGGTTTGGCAGATATGTCGTGAATCTTTCTCCTCAAATATTTCAGACCAGGACAAAAAAGACCAATTGATAATTTATGATATTATCACGGGTGTAACTATGAACACAGTGTCAGTATTTAATTTTGTAGAGTTTACAGTCGTGTTTATCACAGAGTCAACGTGTCAGAGCAGCTCTCATCATTCATAACACAGTTTCAGTTCAAGGCGACTGAACAGGTATCGAGACATTTCACAGTGAATTTCTGCCAAAATGAAACCATTTTGAAGCATGAACACAATAAAACAGATTTTTCTGGGTTTTCTGTTAAATATTGTGTGAACAGGAGAAGCAGGAATGCTGGGAGTTCAGATTCAGAGGTCGCTCGTCTCTGACAGTGGGGGGTAAAGCCCTGTGGTCTGCACTCGCTCTCAGACAAACTGATGAACGCACTCCTCCCTGAGACGAACTGATGTAATGTTAGCAGACGAGCCTTCATGACGAGGACGTGTACAGACATTTGAACCACAGTGATTTATGAGAGGAGGAAGCCGCTCGTTTCACCACATGTTGAACTTTGTTTCACTGTCTGATGAACACACTGACACGTGCTGATGGCAAATGTTGCTGTTTTGTAAATAATATCTTTATTTTTGTATGTTGACCCGAAGTGTCGCCACTCGAGCTTTGACTTTCTTTACAGTGCAATGATGTGCATGACTCACTGTGAGGCTGCACACGGGGTTTCTATGTAGCTCCTTCCAGTGTCTCACAGTTCATCATCAAATACCAAATAAACCAGTGACTGCTTTACTACCTGCACACCGTGTCTGTCACTCACTTTCACTCTCATCACAGAGTTTAACACTTTTATTGGTAAATGTAGTTTCTTTCCAGCAGAACAAACACGGTCCAGAGGTCCAGTTCAGGGACTCCAGTTAGCTGAGGTGAAGCTACAGCCGCCTGTGTCACCATCCACCTGTCAGTTGGTTCCTGCTTTCAGTAAAACTGGTTTGAATCTAAAATACTTCAGGCTCATTATACATGTGCACTCACATTTCTTAACACACACACATTAAACGTTTATTTCTGCTGGAAAGGTTTAACATGGCAGTCTATGTCTATTAACTCACTGTGGGGGCCTCTGCTGGACACCAGAAGAACTGCAGGATTTGATTCCTGATTAGTGCAGTTTTTTCTATCATTTCTAAATGGTGAGTACTTAAAATATATTTTATTGGCATTGAAAATGTTTTGAGATGTTTAAAGAATGAAACTGATTAGATTTTCTCTAGTGAAAGTTTTGTTAGAGACAGTTGGAAACAGCTAAAGAGAGCTGTTTCCTGTTTAATGACATGCATTTAACAAACTTTATTCTGAGATGAAGCTTTTTGACATTTATTCTGAGAGTTTGTCTTCAGCTCGAGTCTCGATTAGTGGGAAAATTTCCTGATTCAACTTTTCTTCTGTTTGCATCAAATTCCAGGAGAATCAAATCAAAGTGTGAATCAGAGTCCACGATAATCCGATTGTAGAGCAAACATGGAAACTGTAGAGGATTCACACTGAATATGTTCATTTGTTCCCTTCAAGGAAATCAATCAGTTCATCCAATAAAATCAGTGGCTGATCGACTCAGTTTGATTGACAGGACAGATGATCAGAGGAGCAGAGTTTTTACCACCATCATTAGTACAGGGACCGAAGTATGGGTGGAGTTTGTGAGTGAAGGAGCAGCCAGTAAAGGAGTAGATCAGAGCTGCAGCATCTACATCATAGAAGGAGACCACACCCTCCTCATAATCCACAAACACCCCCACCTTCTCAGGACCAGGATGAGGATAGAGACGGATTGAAGGACCAGCAAGAGCTTTGTACTCATTTCCATTTCTGAGCCACACAGTCCAGAAACCATTCTGAGGTCTCAGTGTGATTCCTCCCTTCCTGTTGATGGACTCTCTGGCCACTCCTAAATCCCAGTCAGTCTTTCCTTTAACCTGAGCCTCAAAGTAAAATCTGCCTGAAGAGAAACTCTGCTTTCCTAAAACATTAACATAACGAGAAAATCTCTCTGGGTTGTCTGGAAGTTTCTTCTTCACATCACTATGATTCACTTGTTTTCCATCATCAGACAGGCTGAGTTTAGGATTTGCTGTATCAGGATCAAGAGTCACATCCACTGCATACTGCTGGACCCTCCTCAGCTCAGCCTCAAACAGCTTCTTCATGTCTTTCCTGAGTGTGTCCTCCAGCTGAGCCACAGCTCTCACCACAGTCCCCTCATATGATGGTGGATGGAGGCTGACCT
>JAMQGT020002942.1:0-11282 GCA_024447675.2 Pterophyllum scalare | reverse complement strand
TTGTGTCCTGTATCTTCGTTCAGTTGCGTATTGCTAACTTCACAAACTTCAATCAAACTGCTTCCAAACATGTTTCTAAATGATTCTCCTTCAATCTCATATGATTTCCAAGCAGAACCCCGTGTTTCACCACGATCCTGCAAGCACAGGAGCTTTTATGTGCGTTTTGAGCTTTTCTCGCTGAGAAACGCTCATTTTGGCCATTTCAAGGATAACTTCACAAACTTCAATCAAACTGCTTCCAAACATGTTTCTAAATGATTCTCCTTCAATCTCATATGATTTCCAAGCAGAACCCCGTGTTTCACCACGATCCTGCAAGCACAGGAGCTTTTATGTGCGTTTTGGGCTTTTCTCGCTGAGAAACGCTCATTTTGGCCATTTCAAGGATAACTTCACAAACTTCAATCAAACTGCTTCCAAACATGTTTCTAAATGATTCTCCTTCAATCTCATATGATTTCCAGATACAGTATAGGGCCAAGGTACAGTAGAAAAACTGTCCCATTGGTGCTTGGTGAACAACCTGACACTGAATGTTCTTAATGGGTGGAATAAATGGTGAACATGTGGAAATTGTCACCTCCTTCAGGTTCCTTGGCACCCACATCTCAGATGATCTTTCCTGGACTCAAAATAACAAGGCCCCAGTGAAGAAGACACCAAGGCCCCAGTGAAAGAGGCTCAGCAGCGGATTTACTCCCTCTGTGTCACCTGGACAAGAAGTTGTTGCTGGCCTTCTGATTGCTCCTCTGTGAAAAGCGTACTGACGTACTGTCTGGGCATACGGTACGCAAGCTCCACAGCTGAGAACAGAAAGGCAGTGCAGAGGGTAATCAACACTGCCCAAAAGATCATGCCCTCTGCCCTCTCTTGAGGACATATCCAGAAGCTGCTGCCTCAGGAGAATCAGTACAATCACAGAAGACCTCTCACATCCTGCCCATTACGTGTTTGACCTGTTACCTTCCAGACAGCGTTATAGGTCAGGTAGATCACAGAATGCTAGACTCAACAACAGTTTCTTCCCCTGGGCCATACGGACTGTAAATAAACAATGACCCCCCTCCCCCAGCAAATTACCATGTGATTCACTGTTTTTACAGTTGTGTATTTTTGTGCAGTAATGCACAGTGTTTGTCTTTTAGTTTTATTTCACTATTTATTTCATTTATTTATTTTTACATTTCCTATATAATTGAGTGCACAGAGACTTGACTTCATCTTGGGTGGAACACCCACAATTTTGTTGTACTTTGGATAATGACAATAATGCTATTCTGTTCTATATGATGACACATTTTCCAGAGAACTCATTGGTCTGCAGGATGCAATTCACTCTTTTTTTTAATGGGTTGATCTCTTATCTGAAGCTTGACCTGCTCCGAAGCACCATAACACCATGTCAGTGTAGAAACTACCTTTATAACACACACACAAAAAAAACACACATTTAAACCTAAGTTAACATTGTTTTTCAATTCAGGCTCACACTATGTCAGAACTGCACTGAAAAACAGTCAACTTTTGAAGTAGGCACAGTGATTTTGTGGTGTGTGATGTGGTGTGTGGTGACACCAATCATGGGCAGGGGCTTGCACGCACTAATTAGCATGCAAATCAAAAGAATTGCAACTCAGCAATTATGGCACCAACAATCTATGAGAAGACAAAAATTTATATACTGCAGGTTAAAGAGCATCTTTCCTGAAACACGCAAACACACACACACATACATATCTATATGTATCTATATTATTGTTTTATATATATATATATATATATATATATATATATATATATATATATATATATATATATATATATATATATATATATATATATATATATATATATATATATATATATATATATATATATACATACATACACACACATATATATATATGTATGTATATGTATATATATTATTGCCATCTTTGGAGGCACCAACTACAAAAGGAGTGGGGGTTGTGGTATTTTATACCCTAGAAAAGTTATTGCCAACAATTTAACACTATTCCAATCCAATTTAACTTCAGCCTCAAGCCATGGTAGGAACTGATTTTACCAGAAACCCAAAATTCCACATCTGATGATAAGCATGTAAAGTAAGTCATGAATGAGAAGAGACATGAGAAAACTAGTAAAACTAGCATTTCTCTGGCATGTTCAGTAACTCTTAACACTTTTGTTTTGATCACCATAATTGTAACCAGTCCATCCATGAGTCCATGCAAACATTTGCGCAATATTTGAATAAATGTAATGCATCTAAGAGAAGATTGAGGTCTGTAAGGACTGAGTTAAAACATATATATCTTTGCTGTCATGGAAGCATAAAAACATTTTTCTAAGGACAGCGATGGTGAATGGTTAAGAACAAAGGCTGACAGTGTTCCCACATGGCATACTAATATATTCTGGGTGAAAGTGTGGTTCTCTCCTCGTTAATAGCCTCCTAGTCTGACAGATGTGTTGAGGTGGCTTCCATTCTCCCTGCGTAATAATCTAAAGTATGCATTTAAGCAACCCATTTTCAACCAGACTGCCTGAAAAAAAATACACAAACACCAAGTACATTTTCTGTGGTTTTTTATTTTTTATTTTTTAGACTAATGCACTTTCATACAGCCTCAGAAAACATGCTTGATGTCATTTTCACAAAGCAAAATTACAGTGTTAGGGTCTTTTAGTTTTTTTGTCTTATGATGAGAAAATAACTTTAAAATATCTGTAGCTGTTATATGTAATTGTTAGTCTTATGTAATGATTCAGATGTAGAAGTTAAAATGTCTTCAGGCTTGCATCAGAAAAATCACAAATCTTGAACAGGATTACATATGTTTTTACAAAATTTCTGGGTAATCAATCCATTAGCTGTTGAGCTATTTTAGCCTGGACCAAACTGCTGTAGCTGACACCAGCGCCTCATCTCTATTAACATGCTTCTACCCTATAGCTAAAAATGATAAATTTAAGTAAGTAAATTTGAGTTTGGTTGAGTATTTCTTTGTTGTATCAACGCTTCTTGCAACAAAATAGAAATAAATTAAATGTTGCTACTATTACGAGGAAAATGCATTTGTGTATCGAGCAGCAGAGTTGAGTATGTGGGTTGCACCCATTAAATATTTGCCAAATCCTCTGCCAAGGCCAAACAGGTTATTCTGCTAAATTTTTCACACACAGCCAGGTAGGTTTGGATAACTTTTTCCCCCTAACAAGTGGAATCATAATTTTAAAACTGCATTTTGGATTTACTCGTTATTTTTTTCTAATATTAAAATTTGTTTGATGAGTGTTGAACATGCAAAAAACTAAGGGATCAGGAAGGGGGGCAGTTACTGTTTCACAGCACATGTAGCTGGAGTCAAAGTGATTTACGACAAAAGAACTGCTGAGTAGCAATTCCACTCAGCTTAAACAAACAAACAAACAAAAAAACAAACAAACAAAACATATACTATTTTTCATATGTTTAAAAGTTGCCCTTTAAGTAATGTATCTGAGTCTAAATGTCATCGCTACACCAGTGCCTTAGTCTTTTTAGCAGGATAAGTCAGACATGACATAAGTTCCCCCAGAATAACAGAAAATAACAAAATAACAGACCCAGCTTTATATAAGAGGATCATAACTGACTCTGAGAATGACCAAAAATAAAACAATTTACATACAGCTGGAGTAAAACCAAATATATTTAGATACTCCACAGACCTCAGCACGATGATCATTTCGACTCCAAATATGAAATGCATTTGCAAAAAAATAATAATAATAAAAATAAAATACTGTTATTTCTGTAAAACAGTAATCCTTTCTAAATAAATTCCTGAGTTGACTGTACAAGATTCAGTTTTATAAACTCTTATATACTGTGTATAAATGAAGAGTTCAGATGTAAAACCCTCTAAATCTACCTGGCCACATTTCTTTAAAACATTTTTTTCAGTAACTTCATTTTACAATGATGAGGTTATTACTTAGAAAGCAATATATATATATATATATATATATATATATATATATATATATATATATATATATATATATATATATATATATATATATATATATATATATATATATATATATATATATACACACACACACACACACATATATGAATTCTTTGGTGGGTTTTTGGGATCTCTAATACAAACTAACCTGGGGCCTGTTGTCCCAGTATTACTTAAAAGATCTAAGGACAGAACATCTACTACAGGGGTATGAGGAATTTATTGATATGATTCACACTAAATGCAGCAAAAACAAGAAAGCCCCAAGGCAAAAAAAACAAACAAAAAACAGTCAAATTAAACAAATAAGCAAGGTTGTGCTGAAGGATTGTGAGTATTGTCTTGCCACTTGAAATGCTCTTATTATCAGTGCCCTGTTTGTAACTGCTTCCTCCCACAAGAATTGTGCAGTGTGTTTGGGTGGAGCCATTTTTAGCCTCCCATTTAATCTTATTTACATTTAACAAACCTGCTCTCACAAAGTATTGATTGTATGAATATGCTGTGACATCTAATCCAACAACTCAGGAAAATATAAACAAATCTGTGACTGCAACTGATCATCAAGTACTCTGGCTAAAATATTAATTCATGTACAAAGTAAAGGACCCAAGTTGCTGCAGCAATGGAAATAAAGTGAATAACATTGTCTTTCCTTTTCTCCATTCTCCACCTCCGTAAGTAAGACCATATGTATTATATATATATATTTAGTTGAACACCCTCTGCTATTACAAGGTGTAACTGTTAGCTGTTTTAAATCCAGGTTTTCTCTGGAGGTTTGAAAACATGCTCATTACTGTCAGTTTGTTCACATCTATCAAAGGTTTGCCAACAGTAGCCACATTGCTATTGGCCTCACCAAGCAAGGTTGCGATGTTACTTATGTTACTGTTATTTTGAGTGTATTTATGTAGGCCAGGGTGCAATTTAAAACTTATGAATTCAACTGTTCATCTGCAGGAGGAAGACTGTTACTTGAAAACACTGTTAAGTTGTAAAACTGTTCAAACAAGGCCAGTGGGAGAAATTGGTAATTTTAGTGAATAGAACAAAACTGTTCATTGTGGAGGCACACGCAGATATTAGATTCATGCTTGGAGGATACCCTGTCATATGTGAAAGCATTTTGTCTGGGTAAAAGGAGAGAGGGGATTAGATAAGTGAATGAAAAAAATGAGAGGAATTTTGCATATAAAGTTTTAATTATACTCATTTATTGATTTGATTGCTCCAGTATCACTGGGTGAGAGTGTGTGTGTGCGTGTGTGTGTGTGTATATATATATATATATATATATAAAATATATATATATATATATATATATATATATATATAAAATATATATGAAAATCTCCTTGATGGGCTTTTTATGTTTTTGTTTGTATGAGTTGTAGAAGGTGATTAAAGTAGCTACTGCGTGCATCCATTTCAGAGATTCATTAGAATTCATTCATTAGAATAATTAAAAGTTTGAACTTACTAAACACAACTGAGGGTACAGAGTGTGTCATCTGCCACTGACAGTGATGTGGTTTAATGCTAAAATATCTAGTAATGCTACGGTCACACTAGGGAAAAGAGTGATTGGAGATCACAGCACAACCAAAGTAACTGACTGCGTGCAGTGAGCTTCCAGTCTTGTTGCCTGAAATGGCTGTTTCGACCAGTTCTGTAATCACTTGCAGCCAGTTGCCATTTTCAAAACAACTTTGGTGCATTGTGCAAGAAGACAGTCAGTCTGCTGGCAGTCTGTGATTCAAGTTGGCAATTACATGCAGTGTATTTGCAATAATGCAGTGATTAACAGTAATAATGAATCTGAAATCAGCAATCTGTTGCCATCCACATACACTAAATTTAGATTAAACAGAAATTTATATTAATGACTTACATTTAGAGTCCAGCCAGAACCTCATAAGTATGAAACAGAAATTGAGAAATACATCCACAAATAGTGATGTAGTTGCTGCAGGATTGGGATTTAACTGCAAAATGATATAGATACTCGGCAACCTTGCTTTTTTAAAGGAATATAAACTAAATACAACCAGCTGGCAGCCAGTTGAGTGAAATCCCACACCGCAAACAGACGCGTCAAAGACGAGTTGCACAGACTAACTCAGATTGATTGCAGCATGTCTGCCTGTGCTTATAAATTAAATGGCAATTATTTGCAGCTCTTCAACAATTGACCAGTGCAGCTCATGCAGTCAGCTCATGTTGGACCTCTACTGTTTGGAGCCAGTTCTCTCACAAGGTGACCTATGCAATCGCCTTGCGATGAAAACTGGTCACTAAGAGATAGAGGGTGCTGCACGCTTAACCTCTGGGCAACCAGCTGGTTGCTATAACTTGTAATCACTTGCCAAATTCCTGGTGACACAGAGGTTGCCATTCTATTTTTACTCTAGTGCGACTGAGCCATAAGGAAAGAATGTAAGCACACGGGTTGCCTGGATAAAAGTTGAACATGTCATTGCATTGCCCATTGCAGCAAGCAGGGCCAGAAATAAAGAGGATGTCAGTGACAGGTTAGACAAATGGTGTGTGTGTACAGCAGAGAAGAAAAAGAGCCAGAGGTGACACTACGGTCAGTTTATGTGTGAAGCGCACTTGATGAGGTGTGATCGGCCTTAATTCAAACCTCATCAAGCTGCTGGATGTCCATCCAGCCACCTTCAGACACTATTTGACTTCTACTTGTTTCATCACCCCGTTTCAACTCAGTTGAAGCGGAGAGAGTGCTGTGACAGCCTGTGTTTAAGAAGAATCCTTTTACTATTTTCACAAAGCCACTGAATCTTTTCAGTGTTATTTCATAAAACACACCAAATTCTTGTTATTTCACCAGGGATAGTAAGTCTAATTTACGGCCGAGGAAGGAACTGAAGAGAAGTGCACTTTTTGTTTCATTAGTTTGAAATGGAAATTTAGATAATACCTGACAGAAAAACAGATGTGGGTAACATCACACCTGAGCAAAAAGAGCTTAAAGTTTAATCAAGCCAGTGCAGTGTACTGGTGCAGAACATCACACCTCTGTCTTTTACCCGACTGAACAGAATGAGGGAAATGAAATCAGCAGGCTGGGATGTGGGCTGTCTGTAATCAGGTTTCACCGCCCTTCCCTATCGACTGCTGGGTCAAGATCATATAAGCATGCTGCTATGTCTGCCCACCATCCTGTCTGTCTGTCTCACATGCCCTCTATCTCGATTCCAGTTTCACCGTTTCGCAGTCCGTGGTGCTGCTTTGCTCTGAATGCACCAATCGAGGAATGTAATTCAGTAATGGCACCAATCAGAGAATAAATGTGATACAATTTTAGTTTATATTTGATTATGATCAATTGTAAGTAAAAAGCCCCTGGTTCCTTTGTGATTAGTGCACTGTGACATTAACAAATTGTCTGAATTTATGCACCTAAAACCTTAAAGGACTCTATTGTAAGAGGCACTCATTAACAATTAGAGCAAACAAGTGTGATCACACAGAGTTCCTATGGTGGTATTCTATGTTTGCAGGGAGGGATTTTACAGTGCACAGGAGATGACACAGAGTCAGCATGTAATGAGCCTTGATGAAACTTAATAGCAGTATTGTGAGATGGGGTGCGCTCCATTTCACTGTGATGGAAGAGCCTGTCTCTTAAAGATCCATTTGTGTCTTACCAAGGTCAGCATTTTGTCTTTAATGAGAGTAATCTCATGGAGGTGCAGTAAATACTGGAGCTGCCACCCTTACTTGAATATATATGAACATTAATAAAAGATTAGTGACACACAGAAACAAACAAATGGCAGTTTCTTCTCATGTTTCTTGCCCCAAGCCTGAAATAGCACACAGAGAAACCAACAAAGCCCAACAACTTTGTGGTCCACATGAACAGATGTGCTGCAAAAACCACAAAATGAATAATCCCTGTAAATGAATCATTCATGTATATCAGTTGTTTAATTGGGATTACAATTACATATAGTGTTTGTGTATCATCTGCTCTTTCAGTGACAAACTGTGATTCAGAAATTTGTCCAGTTTATATCCCTGAGGTGGTTGCTCCAATATAGCCACCTTTTTTTTTTTTTCATTCTCCAGCTGACCGGTTTAGCAGATATGGTAAATATTTAATATCCTGATGAGGGTGTTGTGATTGAACAAGAGAATGAGCTGTCATCAATAAACAGAACTATCTCTGGAGTTTTGTTTGTACCACCATCTTCCAGACAGAAAATAATCAGCTTAGGCAAATAAGGCCTCAGTTTCTGGAATAAACCTTAATGATCCCTCACCTCTGAAAATCACTGCCAATCAGTGAGGCTCATTCAATCATTCTTTTTTTTTTTAATCCTATTATTTCACAAAATTCTTGAAAACATATGGATTGTATTGCTGTGTGCATATTTTCTCTTTTTATTTCATTTCATTTAGAAAAAAAGTTGAATTTAAAAAAAAAAATCACCAAAATGAGTTTTATGGAACAAAACATGTTTTTGAACCGTGCCTGCAGACATGCCGTGGTTTTTCTGTGCAGCTAAGGCTTTTTGTCCTCAACAAACAAATCTGCAACATGCTCAAAGAAACCTTAATCCCACAGCAAAGAGTCAGAGAACAGTTTTTAGAAACCATCGGGCTCTAAATTGTGTGCCACTGTTTCCTAACACACTTACCCTTGAAAATGTTTCACATCCTTATAATATATCCATCCACATCCAGCCCATCCAACTATAGAGGTGATTTAAAAAACAAACAAACAAACAAATTAAATCATGTGGTGGTCCGCATGGTAAATAGAGAAAAGCACTGAAGATCTCTCTTCCACATGATTTCATGATTTTATATATATATATATATATATATATATATATATATATATATATATATATATTCTATATCTAAAT
The DNA here is from genome assembly GCA_024447675.2 of Pterophyllum scalare. NCBI lineage: Eukaryota > Metazoa > Chordata > Actinopteri > Cichliformes > Cichlidae > Pterophyllum > Pterophyllum scalare. The sequence goes on along the minus strand of JAMQGT020002942.1, from coordinate 2,359 downwards.
GTAACCAACCTCCCCTTCATCCTCCTGTGCATCTCTGTATTCTTTTAAGCACTGCTGCTTCAAGTTTCAAGTTCAAAAGTGCAAAGACCAAAGGTGATGTGTCAGGTTATGAGTGGGAACCAGGTGCATGCTTGCCTCCACAAGGTTGTGGCCAGTGAATTAAGGTAGACAGTCAATTCTCTCCTTGATTTTCCTCTTTGTGAGTTCTTCCACTTCCTCAAAATGATATTCAAGGGTCAGCGTTTTGGCATAATGAAGGAGATTTACAATGAGGGATCCAAATGTAGCAGTCATGTTGGAAGCTGTCCTGACATGCAAAACAAAATAATCTTGAGCGGTAGATGTACCAAATGTAATTTTTAATTGAATTTTTGTTTTTAATTGTTATTTTCCTGGGCTGATTGTTGCATTTTTTAACACCTTAGAAGTAGTTGCAGCAGAGTGTAAATCAGTTTTATGTGAGCTACTCTACTTCACAGTGCATATGTAGGAATTATATCACACAGAGTGCATGTCTAATTTGAATTTAAATAATATATATGTATATATTAGCTAGATTAATGGAAACCAAGAGTCTCAGTTTGATGCAGAGTTTAGAGGATAAAGAAGTGTAAAGATTTGAAACTATCGTCTCAGAGTGTCACCGTGGCTGCAAAACCACTTTCAAAGAGGCAGTTGTCACTCCTCCCAGACTACCTACCTGTCACCTGAAGCGCCATCAAACCTGCTGTGACAAACTGACATGAGAGGCGTCTGCAAGCTGTCTTCCAGCCAGACAGCCATGTCATCTTACCCAGCTCCAGGATAGCGTTCGGAAAACCAGGGGATTAAACTGAACTTTCATTTAATAAGCAGACGGAATTCCAAAGACCACTGGCACGTTGACACAGTCTTGTGAAAAATGGCATTTGTTTATATATTGATGGTGAGAGCAGTTTCTGTGACATTGCTGAATCAAAATCATTGCAAATGTCAGTGAACCACCATCCAGTGAGCTTTATTGCAAGATTTTAAGTGGTTATAGGAATAATGACAAATCATCGCAATTATCAAAAATTTGTGCAGTTAGTACTTACAACAACAAAATGAAATAATGCAGCATTGTTGATCGTCCTGTTTAGTCTTCCTCACCGTTCTTCCATATGTTAGTGGCTGTGCAGTGTTGTAAAGGAAAAGGTTTGTGATTTTGAATAGAAAATCAAAGTGCATATGAGAACTTAATTGCTTTTCTGTCTGCTGGTCCCTTGACGTCTCTGCAGCTCTACAAACTCTGAAAGCTCCCTTATGCTGCATCTTGACTGTTTCCACAGACCTTTGCACAGCACGATGGCACTACAGCAACTACACCTCTCACCTCAACTTCACTTTCAAAACTCATCTGATGGTTCCCCAATCAGCGAAATCTCTCATCTCTTTATATTTACTCCATTTACACAGCTGAATAACCTCACTGAATCTTGTCCTTTGGGTTTGAAGGTGCCCATTGTGTCATAATATAATTAGAGCTTTCTTCAGTATGAAAAATAGTATTATTTTATTAGATGTTCCTATGAGATTGCGCTTTTTCTTCTCCGTGTAGACTACTTGTATTCTCAGTGACATCTCTGCTGTGACTCATACCCAGACATCTAGGACTAGCTAATCCTAAAATTGTACATTTAGTATTGCAGGACATCCCCCAAGGGATACGGGACACCTTCTGGCACTTTGTTTAACTTCTTGTGATCTCACATCTGCTTTGCTTAGCCGTTCAGATTTTAACTTTAACTTGAAAAAAAAATGATTTCAGGTTTTCCTCTCTCATTTCCTCCACAGGCTGCCTCGAGCTGGTTATATCAAATTCAAAAACCTGGCGTTTGAATCCAGCCCCCCTCCCCTATATAGCCTTTGGCCTGAGTTTGCTATCACAAGGCAGTTGTAGATCTCACCTTCAAGCCATCATCATGAGCCACCTCATGTTATTCCTTCCAAACCCTAACATACTCAATCTCAGTGAGTGTAGTGTTAAAAAAAAAGATGTTAAAAACATCTTTTATTTCAGTAGCTTATTATAATATTGTACAACAGTGAGGTATAAGTGAGCATTTTGACTAATAACAACACAATATAGACTAAAAACCCATGTTCAACTTTAAAACACAGCTGAGCAAAAGTGTGCAGGGAGGAGCCCCGTGTGAACACGTGGCTGAAAAGCTGTGCAAGGTGTGGGAAAAATATTACCCATGAGTAGGTGTGTAGAAATAAAAATTTTGGTAACGAGTCCCAGGGCAAACCCCTCTGTAAATACCAGAAATTCAAGTGGGTTTGTGGTTTTGTTAGATAATACGCAATATATGAACACAATATGAACATGATGTCA
>JAMQGT020002940.1:0-23672 GCA_024447675.2 Pterophyllum scalare | reverse complement strand
CGTAAAAATGGAAACAATGAAGCATCTTTTCTGGATTTTCAAAAAGAAAAAAAAAAAAAAAAAAGATCATTTAACCACAGTCTCCGCCTCTCTTCCATCCACTCAGCATCACCTTTGTTTGTTTTTTTTTAGTGTTTGTATCCTTAACAACCCCACAGCACATGACACATCTAATTACTGCATTACTGAAATTGCTTCATTTCTACACTTCATTTGTTTGCTGGTTTACTTTTAGTAAATTGCATTTTAGTGAAGTAATTATCTTGTGTGTGCTACTTGTTACTATCACTGAGTCAGTTGATGAAAATCTAAATTACAGAGGCAGTGAGAGTGTGTCCACTGGCAGTGGACACACTCTAGCTGAATAATGTTATTCACACGGATGCTAGAGGTAAAGCAGAGCCCTCTTTCTCGCACCTGCGCTCGGTCCAGCAGTGCACACTGAAAACAGGACTGTCAGGGCGATGACAGAGTCTGCAGTACCCTCCTGTAACAAAGCCTTTGTACAGCAAATTGGACTTGGTGGTTGATATTCCCACTGCGCCCTGGACTGAGGCAGAGGAGTCATCGATCCTCAGCAGTAACCTCATATTTCCCTGTGGCTATAGACAGAGGGGTTTAAAGTTTAAATCTCTCTTAAACAGAGAACATCATCCTGGACTTCACACACTAGTAGTCTAGCACATAAGACCGAGACTGAGTGAGAGTCCATTGTTGTTTTGGGGGGGGGCGTTTGGTCTGTCTGGTACAAACAGCACGAGGCTATTGATGGAAATTCACCAGTAAACCAGATCAAGGACTTTTACAGTTTATAGCTTGTCAATATGTCATCCAGACTAATCACTTTTTGAACTGTTTTTAATTCAAAGCAGACAATAAAAGTGATGTGGATTACAAATCACTGACCTCGCCCCCAATATCTCACCCTGATATCTAACATTGAAGGAACCACTGAAAGCCAGCGATGAATCCAAGCTCACGCCCAGCTAGTCCCAACTATGGATGCATGGGCACGTCCACTTGGTGTGCCATTTTAACAAGTACATAAAGATACAAAGGCCAATGTCTGACTTTAATCATTATATATAAACCTAATCAGGCAGTTTTGATGTCTAATTCTAATCACATAGTGTGTTAAAAACCAAACGCAGAAACAAAGCTTGTAGTTTGGGCACAAAATGCAGCCTCCTGATTATCAGTCTTGTGATGTGTAGTCACCACACCCTCGTGCGTCCTCATTTTTATCTTCTTGCTCTTTCAGGCAGAAGCACTCAATGTCAGGGTCCAACACTGCCTCCCATGGTGCATCAAATCAAAGACATCAAAGGATACCTGGTGAGTACCTCAGAGAAGCCAGCAGCTTTAACTAAATAAAAATTATAATGCTGACCCAATAGCTATTATTTTTTTAGATATATGCGCATTGTTTTCATCGCTGACAATCCCTTTAGGGTGGCACGGTGGTGTGGTGTTAGCACCGACACCCCACAGCAAGAAGGTCCTGGGTTTGAATCCAGCCCGGGGCCTTTCTTTGTGGAGTTTGCATGTTCTCCCTGTGCCTGTGTGGGTTCTCTCCAGTTACTCTGTAATTGTCCAGAAACACGCAGTACACATACTGCATGTTTGTGTACTGCATGCTGGGGTGATGATAAGAATGATTCAGCTGCATAATCAGTGGAATTCACACTGCAAATGCAATCCATCTATCCCACCTCCCTGCTAGGAGGAAAGATAGAAGTAGAGTCACATCGAGCCTCAATAAAACAGAAGAATGGGTCAGCAAAGCATGCAACACCAGACCCCCAAAACAGTCATGCAATAATATTTATTAATGCAGGATGTAACAAGCTGTATAATGACATTTAAGGAGGATATAAGGACTTTATGTCCCTTTTTTGCAGTGTGACGATAAAGTCTGGTAAAGCAAAATGATGTCTGCAGTATTTCAGGGGTTTTATTATTTTGTTTTCATAACCACTGAGGCGTATTTGCAACAATCAAGCTTAAATGGCTTTTTTTCCTTTTTCTTTTTTTTCTCTCTGGTAGTAGTTTTATAGGATTTTATCCTGTGTGTGTGCGCGCGCGTGCATGCGTGTTAAAAATGCTCCTCCAAACACACCCTCCGCATCTGACCCAGTTATGCTGTGACATTTGTTCCACAGAGGAGTGCTAATAAGCCTGACACTAAGCGGTGTCTCGTTTCTTTTTCAGGGCCATTTAAGAATGCTCTGGTTTTGAAGTGAGAACATTTAACTTGTGCTTTATATATTCAGTACAAATGTCCTGCTCAGAGGACGTGTGATCAAAGATGTTCTGCTTTTGCCCCTGTCTGTCGGCATCACATAAGATTTAGATTTTGGCCTACAGGGTCCCCACTTGCTCTCTTTGCCAGCTCTGTCTCCAGGGTTGTGATGTCCACTGAGGGCATCCCTACCTGCTGGTTCACGTCACTAATCACTCACCTGCTGTACTAAAGGACCGTTACAGTAGTGAAAGCTGTAGCACATTAGACACACTTACGTTCCTTGGATTTACCTGCACCGCTCTGTGTCCTACATAGATCACTGTGGTGTATTAGCTACCCTCATATCTGGAAACCTTCTTACCTGGGAACCTACCTGTCTCCATGCCATCGCAACCTCTGATTGCCTCTGGCTCAGCCTGCAAGACACACCGCTACTTATTCTGAGTCACTGAATAAAAACCACAAACTAAGCTTCACTTTTCTGCACTTTGCATTTGCTGCCACCAGTTTATTTGAAGCTCATAATGTAGCCAGTATTGTTACAAAAAATATCACCCAGTTAAACATCTCAAAATTCCAAAATGCAGCAGCTTTCATAAAAAACGTCAGAAGCAGTTAATTCTCACAGTAAAGCTTCAATTTGATTGTAGATTTTTTTTTTTTTAAATGTCTTTTCGTGGATTTAAACTGTGGAGGATCCAGAATGCCAGAAGATAAAGAAAAACAGGCGAAGAAAAAGGAACTTTAATATTCATAGGAACTGGAACAAAAGGCATTGCATGAGGCAGGTTAGTCCAAAAACACTAAAACAAGAGCCCAGTAATGGCCTGACAAAGACTGAGATAATAATAAGGGAATAGGTAAGCTTTATCAGACTCCAACAGGAGAGAAAAAAGGAGGGAAGTAAAAACACGCTCAGCCATGTTTTAGAGTCAAAAACCTTATTTTGACTTGAACCCAAAAATAGGGTTTTAAGAAGCTTTTTTTCCTCCTTCCTCTTAAACTTTTCCTGGTACCACCACTGTTTCAGAATCCTCCCATAGACTCAGGATTTTTTTTTGAGTGGCACGTCTCTCTTTTAACCATCTCCGGCGTGCCTCTGTGCCACAGAGCTCTGCTGCCATCAGAAACCATTAAACACACATCAGTGAGTCTCAGCGTTTTACAGGGTGTCACAATCCTCATTACCAGCAACACAAACTATTTTATTTTGACTCAGTCCCACATAAATTGTCCCACTGTTGGAAATTAATCCACTGCTAAAAACAGTCACTGACAGATACACTATTACTTTGTTTTCTCCTGCTGCTGTGATGTCTGCTAAAGTAGAAACCTGTCGAGGAGATAAAGAACGTCCTGGAGAGATCGGTTACTGCGCCGTTACGTACGGGCAGCTGCGCCTCGGGATGTAGAGCAGGTCAGCGGCTTGTTCCTCAGCTCCTCCTCACCCAAGATACTGAACCCCAAATCTCTCCCATATCTGAAGTAAATTAATACCCAATGCAGCATTAATGGCCTGGGCAAATTTCATGTCATTTTTCTGATTAAATGTGGCAATGGTGAGGTGATGGTGCCGCTCCGGGCAGGTTCGGAAAGTCGAGAAACCTCCTCGCAAATAGATTTTTTTGTCTAATGGAAGTCAGGACAGCTGATGAACGGCAAAGGCCGCTAACCTACATCCCCATCCTCTGAGACCGCTGTTGACACAGCAGGAACGACTGTTCAGATGAATTTTAAATGATGTCACAAACTGGTTATTTATTCATATAGAGAGATTTTCTTTATAACTGTTGCCAGAGAATCCGACTCAGCTGCTGCTTATTCAAACCAAAAAAAGGGTGAAAAGAAAGGATGAATTCAGGTGGTTTAAAAGGCTGAGAAGCATCGAGATCCAGTGACTGACCTCTCTTTTAAACAAAATTAGTTTCTCCTTTTCTGCTTCTGCTCTCTTTAACACGGAACATTTCATGAAGAGAACATTTCCATTCACTGAGTGCGCAGAAAATACATTCCTCCTACTGTTAAAACCCTCCTGGTTTTATTTTACACTTGTAGATGAAATATAGGCACGGTCACATGGTACCAAACGCTGCTTGCAAAAAGAATCCTGCCCTATTACTAACACCACGGTCATGACAGCCCGAGCCTTTAACTGAATCACCGCGGCTAATTTGTCTGAGGTGCTTTCAGCCGACTCTGATAATCAGAGGCTTTATTATGTTTGCATTGAAGCAAGCTAAGCGAAGAAAGAACTTTAATTGAAATGGATTTAATTGGAACACTAATTTGTAAATAGCTAGAACAGTATCAGTGTGGGGCTGTCACCGCAATCGTCACTGGTAGTGAATGCGCCCCAGCAGAGAGAAGGAGGTAAGAAAGCAACTCTGTTTCAAAGAAATTCCATTAATATTAAACGGATCTGTTTTCCTAATTACACAGTGGCTTTGAACAGAGTCTGTATTATGTTCACGGGCAGTATTTTGGTGGAGTGTACACTTTTGGAGTGCACAAAAAAAAATACCTTCCCATTAATGTAATCTACAGCATCTTGAGGAGAAACAATTAAGGTTTGTCTGCCCCTAACGTTGACCTTTCAGGTGACCACTTTGCCCAGAAACTGTGATCACTTCCTAACCTAACCAAGTAGTTTTGCCGGCCAAATCTAAACTAATAGTAGGGCTGCTCGATTATGGAAAAAAACATAATTCTTATTATTTAACACGACTACTCGCTGACTTTGTAAACACACTGACTTTATTGCACTTACAGAACAGTCATCTTGAAATGTAGTCCACTTCTACAGTCTCTTTAAAATAAATACTCATATATATATATATATATATATATATATATATATATATATATGTAATTTAAATAAATATTCGGTGACGTATTAAGTAAATTTTGGTGGGGACATAAAGGACTATGGACGTGTCTCTGCTGTCCCTGGTTCCAGTCAGGCTGGTCCATCATAGCCCAGAGCAAACAGGAAACATGTTCAGCTTCAGACTAAATCAGAATTATTCAGGCCCACACAGCACATACTGGTTATACTGGTTATACTGGCATGGCTGCCGTACGGTGCAGCAAATCTGTGTTAATTACCTTGCGCTCGTGTCCCGGTGTTGTACGTGCGGTGTGGCCGCCAGAAACAAATGAAATGCCGGGATTTTTTCCCCTCCTGGGTCAGTGTTGTTTCAGGTGTGAACATCTTTGTCCCTCAGGTTTTTCCACTTCGTTGTTCATTCCCTCACGTCCATTCCGATAGTTTCGGCAATCTCCCACCAGGAATTTGCCGGCGTTTTGTGAGTCCTTGTATCCATGCTTTGATTATTATTCCTTATACTGAGACAATCATTGCTATTCTCTCACTGTTAAATTCAAAAACTCCGGGGGAAAGTAGTCGGAAGTGCACAGGAGAAATCTGCGGTGCTGAAAGGGCCAATCAGAATCGTTGCGGGCTGCGTCCACCTGACGCGTTGTGTTGTTACAGGTACACGTCAGGTTACGTCAAAAAAACTAAACAAACAAAAAACGTCAGAACACGTAAAAACATAATTTTAATAATAATTGTTTTTTGTTGATTACACCGTTTTCGTGATCCTTTGGAGCCGAAATCAAAACTGGTTTAATTGCACAGCCGTTATTAATAGTGAGTGAAAACAAAAAAGGCAAAAGCAAAACTAAATGGGTCCCACACTGGGTGGAACCTCAGACTCCTACAATAGGTAGCCCCTTCTCCTTCCTAAACCCCTGAATACAAACTTTTTGGTCTTGCACATTGTTGCTGTCCTACTTTGGCACCAGTGCAGCCCCACAGCTCATTGTGACCACTCAAAGCAATTCTTGCAATTCCACCAGGGGCCTGCCTCTCCCTCATCTGATTTAACTCATCATAACATCAGCAGTGAGGCTAAGCACTCAAACAAAGGTGACTGACAAGTGTGGTGGTCAATAAGTCAGCCTGTGATTTCTCATTCAGTTAGAGACAGAATTTGAAACATATGATCAATCTTGAATCTTGAGAGTAGAAATATTCACTTTAGTAAGTTAGCCTGGGTAACAGGAAGTGATGTTTTCAGAGAATATGGGCTCGATTATCTTGAGAAAGTTGGAAAATTGTTTGAATTGTCATTTTTGAACGAGGCCTTCCTGATCGTCTGTGAAAACGATAACATAGGTTCCAAGGGACAACGTTCTGGACTGATGCACTGAACAGCAGGAGAAGAAACTGTCTGCACAAATATGGTTTTAAATCTATTTTTGTATGAACGCTAATTTCATAAAGCAGATTACAGAAACCAAAAGATCATTTGTGCCCTGGGCTGTTTGACTTCACCAGAATTTGGTTTTGATGCAAAAACTTCTTCCAGCGATGGTGATGCCACTTTCCAGAGAACCGATTGGTCATTAGGTGGTAATTTTGTAGCCTGCATGTTGTTTGTCCGATCCTCAAGAGCAGGTTGGGTCTGCAGTATATGCTATGCTTTGTGATGGTGAAAAACAGAGTTAACCCCGAAGTTAACGCGATCAGCTCCAAAATCTCCTTCAGCGTACAGGTTTCTGATCTCCACACAGGTTTCAGACTCCATTCAGAGTTGCTAAAAATAGCGGTGGGTAGAGAAGACAGCTGGAAGTCAGGCACAAGCAGAGCACAGAGCATCTGGTCAGTTCTCATAAACTGCAGAGTAAACCAAGTAAACTTGATCTGAAGCCATGTAAGAATGGAAAAGCACTGCATACATAATGTGACAGATCTGTGACCAGATTATTTCTCATGATTGAGGATGCTTTTTTAATGGTTTTTGCTATGGTATGGTATGGTATTACTAGACAGGAAAAAAAAAATCAGGACCTTACGTTTGCTTACCGAGTTCCACCTGTGGTTTAGGCAGCTTAGACAAAGAGGATGGATTTAGGGCAATCAGTCGATCATATTATTTGTCAGATATTTGTAACAAAAATGTTTCAAAAGGCACAGATATCACAAGAATGGTTACAAATTTCAGTTCAGTGATTCCAGTTAGTTGAGGTGAAGGCTGTCAGGCTCTTAGCAGCTACAGTCCCCTGTGTCTGCATCCACCTGCCAATCACTGTTATCAAGGTGACGAGTTACTGAAAAATGTGTTCCTGTAGAGTTAAAGGGGAACCATCCATACAGCCCAAACTGTTTCTGTACAAGTCTGTCAACATCATTTCGAATGCTGTAAAGTTTCATTAATAATTTTATATGAATTAAGTGCACTTAATTCATATAATTCATTCATCAATTGAGGCTGAATTTTCCATTAAAGAAAGACTTTACTGCCATGTTTTTTTAAGCCCCAGAGGTTAACGCTTGGTTGGAAGCTGCTCCCCCAAAGGACCGACTCCATTCAAGAGAATAAGAGGGCTGCATTTTTTTTTCATGCAGTCAGTGTGAAGCCTGAATCACTCCGGGCAGGAGTGTGCGCTCATGAACATACGACACAAGCAATTTCTGACCTCGCAGATCTTCTTCCCTTTTAAGAACAGATTAGACTTGTTTCTGCCAAACAGTAGGCCAGAACAATTAAATCAATAGTATGATCTCATTATTTTTGGCTGAATATCAGTACAGTCCTCTTATTACTGGCTTGCTGTCATTGCTGTTCCTTGAGCCACACTATTAGACGAGCTAACACAAAATCTCACTGGCAGTTTTTGCATTTAAAGTTAACACAGGACACTGAAAATGTTTGTCTGTCCAAACTCCCAGCAAAATGAGTGAGTCAACAGTGTGTTTTACTGCAGACGTGACTTCCCCCTAACACGAGCTGACACCGAACCTTGCAGCAATCAGTGAGTAAGCGGGCTGAGAAAAACAACAGGACATCATCCCCTGACAGTGGGACAAAAGTCAGCAAATGCTCCATTGCGATCTGAGCCCAGAGCCCATGGCAACTTTTAGGTGCTAATGTGAAGAGATCAGAGCCTTGATAATCAGTGGCTGATGTGGTCTGATACTGTCTGCTGCTACGCTGCAGAATTACACTGTGGGGAAAGGAATGTGACTTAGACACAGCTCTTTCTGCAGCAGTTTTCATACTGAGCTTGACATCCTCTTATTAGCTGTTGGCAGTCACCGTCTTCCACATGTCTGTGCCATTCTACTACATTTAAAACTGGCAGTCTTTCCCTCCTATCCAGTGTACAGAGGGAACCTTTAGAGTCCTCTCTCTTCTGCTGCAAACAGCACACAACAGTAACCTGGTTAATGTTTAATTACTTTAATGCAGAGCCATACTCTGCTGGGTGGTATCCTAATGGCTCAGATAAAGTATCCCTTTGCAGACTGCGAAGGAGCAGTGCAGGGGTGGGCTGCTGTCCAGTGGGTCCGGTATCACCAGACTCCATTTCACTGCAAAACAAGCTTTTTGTGGAACCTGGTCCTCTTTATTGACTGCTGCAGAGTTGCAGTCCAGAGATGCTTACCTACAGACAGAATTTCCTACTATATAGAAAGAGCAGCTGGCAGTGTACCTCCAATTTAATTTCTAAGTTCCCATTCTTTTCAAGGGCAAATCATGAATTTCCTGCAATCTTGGCTGATTTTACAGTGCAACGTGAAGCTGATTTTCTTTTTTTTCTTTTTTTTTTGGGGGGGGGGGAGGGGGCACCACCACTTAAACGTTCCATCTGCTGCAGTGATGTTTGGAGTGGCATCAAGCAGCAACCTCCATGGTTGAAAAATGAATCCAACGCTGTAGTGCTGCAATTCCTCTAATGACCACTTGAGGGTAACTCCAAAGCAGGTCAGTCCCCACAGGTGTTAAAAATGCACAACTTTGTAGCAAAGATAAACACGTTTACTGCCTTATACATATATGTTTTTGGTTTCTGAAGTCAATTTCCACCTTCGTAGCAACTGTACAGGGTTACATTTTATTAAGGCTTATTATTATTAAGGCATTACTTAGGAACTTGGCTGGTTTGAGTGAAGAGAGTCAACTAGGCTGCAGGTTTCACTTTGCAAATTCTAGTCACTGAGCTCGACTTCTTGACTGTACCTCCTCTTGGTGTTGGTGTCTTATGGAACCTTTTAATGCAATTGTCTGGCAAATAATGCCTTGCTATAGCTTTAATTGTACAAACAGACAATCCAATAAGTTTGTACTCCACTTTCGGTAAGAGAAATTCTAGTAGTTTATGTGTCTGTGACTTAGCATGATTTAGCAAGTGACTGCATCTGTTTAATGTAACCACAGATTGTATCTGAAATACAGATGTAGCTTCAGTGATACCAGCCACTGGTTAGTGAGCATTATTTGTGTTCATTATGACATAAAATTACATCTAAATATGGTAACTTAAGGTTGCAAATTTAATATCAAGGCTTCAAATGATTAATGTTACCGTGGCTGCTTCTTTTATATAACATGGTCAGCTGACAGTGACATCACTGTTGGGAGTAGTTGAATGCTGCAGAGAGCTTCTGACAGCATCCACCGTGTCAGAGTGGTGTTTGAAATTTTCAAAACGCAGTGCTGGCCCAGGATTGTTTTTTTGTTTCTTTTCTTTTCTTTTTTTCACCAGTGTTAAATCTTCTGAGAGTCTATTTGGGAACACACATTATGACCTGCGGTTATTATTACTGCAGTGTCAAGGAATAAAAATGCTTCACATTCAGACAACTTGAAATGTTCTTTCAGTCATTCGAGGCATGTGAGCACTGCTGTTAGATGTTTTGTTGTAATGTATGTGGGATTAAGTTGAAATAAGAGGGGTGCACTCAGCAGTGAAACCTATTGATAACAGCAGAGCTCAAGGGCACAGAGGAATAGGGCAGATCAGGCTTTGGATACACACATGATTTGCTAACAGGATACATTTATTGCTGCTAAGATTGGATTTTCTGAAGAATAACACGAATCCGATATCCAACCCTTACCTCAACTGATATACAGTAATTTCCATGTGCGCTGTGTGTGTTGGCACAAAGAGGTTTAAATTTTCTGCTCAGAGACAAGAATGTGCTGAAGGAGAAACTCAACTTATTCTCATAAAAACTTCTGATCTTCGCTTTGAATTTTTAACCATGTTTCTGTCACCAGACAGTAATTAGTATGTAATTAGAAAAGCGCCTCTACAGAAATTCAGATTTCTTTCTTTTCATTTAATGTTTGAAAAGATGGAAAGAGACAGATTTTGAACAACATTAATTGTCTCAGTTGCAGCGATGTTCGTGGATGCTAAATGTAGGGATGAGTCCATCGTTATTTGGGTCGGGGACGTAATTGCGAACAATGATGAAAGTTAATTAAAAGAGCGGCTACTGTCTGATTTCCAAATCTTGCATATTGCATGCATATTAAGTCAACTAAAGGTCTTAGAGTAACTGCTGGGAAAAAATAGCAGCAATTAAAGTCAACTTCTGCTTCTACATGAATGAACCTGTTTGCCCCGCGTGAAGCATTGCAGTGTTCAAATAGTGAGCTTGGGCATGCTGCAGGCACTGCGGGCTGCACTGGGACCACTTTACATCCCTACAGTTGATGCATTAAATGCTAATTCATTCTAATTCTGTCCCACTGGAACATGCATTGTAAGGGTAAAGGCAATGTATGGAAATTATGTTTTTCAAACTGCTACACAGATCTGCCTTCTGCAGAAGCACGGTAAATCTGTGCAAACAGGCAATGTAAAAGGTAATGTGAAACATTATTGGAATGTTAAACAAGCAGCTTGAATTATAAAATGAGTGTTTGCATAACTTGAAGTGATGAGATTTTAACATCACCTGCCTCGGTCTGTTTTCTTTCCTTGAGCTCAGTGGAAAGTTGACTTTTGTATGAAAATGGAGAAAAACAGCTTGCTGGTCTGATTAAGGGCAGAATACTGCATGAAAAGCTCCTTTTTTAAATGTACTGTAGATTAAAAAGTCTTATTAATTGTCTGAGCTTTTTTTTTTTTTCTCACTGGTTCAGACAAGCTGGGTCATCCTTTGATCCTTTACTAGTTCATGTAAAATCAATCCTCAGGAAGCTGTGTGTGCACATAAACTGCTACATAAACTGCTACTACCACCTGAGGAATGTTGCGAGGAAACAGATCAATACTGAGTTTTAGTGGCATCTAGACGATCATTCATGCTTTTATTTCCACTCGGTTAGGTTATCGTAGCAGTCTTTGAACAGGTATCACTCAGAAATAAAAAAAATTTAAAAAATTAAAAATACAATACAAAATGCAGCAGCAAGACGTCTTCCAAGAACCAAGAAAGGTGAAAATAATACACCAGTTTTAATGACTCTAGGAATGATTTTAAGATTTTACTTATTTCTTTCAGATCTCTTCATGACCGAGCTCCAGAATACTTAAAGGAACTGCCGTCCCCATTCCAGTCAGTGCACACCGCGAGATCCTCACACAGAAACCTGTTAATTCTTCCCACGGCACATTTGAGACAAAAGGCGATCAGGTGTTTGCTGATACGGCACCTCGGTTGTGGAGTGACCTGCCTGAGAAGCTCTGGCTCTCTTCATCAGTTTTTTTTTTTTTAAAACTGTTAAAGACTCGTTTAAACTGTAGAGCTTTTTTTGTAAATTTTATTATAGATTTTATTACATCTTTGACATTCTTAGCTTACCTACAATTTCATCCTTTTAACTTTTAAATGTTATGTTAGAGGGAACATTATGTTTCCTTTGTATTGTTTTCCAGCTCACGCAGCCAGACCCGAGACAACTGAAGGAGAAGCACAACCATGAGTCATAGAAGATAACATACAGATCATAACCAACAGGAGGAGGAGAGGACATGTAATAGGGTCACGACTATCTCTTTTGAGCCCATTCCTTAGCATATATTTATTTATAGCAAGCTAAGATATTCCAGATACGTTTCCCCCTGCAATGTTTTCCAGTTTCTCCTGCGGGATTCCAATGCAATCCCATACTACAAGAGCTGTATAATCTCTCCAGCAAGTTCTCATCTGGGGTCTCCTCCCAGCTGGGCGTGCCTGGAAAACTTCACGCAGGGGCGGCAACCCTGCAGCTGGCTCCTTTCAACAAAGAATATCAGCACTCAAACTTTCTCTAAGGCTGAGCCCAGCCATCCTATGGAGGAAACTTATTTAGGCAACTTGTAGGGTAAATCTAAAACTTTGCCTTCATGATCAGCTCTGTCCACCACAACAGTCCCATACAAGACCTGCATTCCTGCTGACACCTCACCGTCATGCTCCATCTTCCCATTGCTCATGAACACAATCTCAAGAGATTTAAATGCTTTTGCTTTGGGCAACACTTTTGCCCCAACCCTGAGGGAACAATCCACCACTGTGGCTTCAGACTGTGGACTCCTTTCCCAGCCACTTCACATGAGCAAAACACTCCTGTGCACGAAATCTCTGCTTTCATGCTGCACTGCACCCTAATGATGGACATGGACCCAGTGTTATCACTGGACTCCTTAGATATTAGATGTATATTGGTCTCAGTCATAGAAAATGAGACCAATATACAGTATGTCAGAACTATGAGCTGCCTGTGTGTTCAGGTTTGACTGTTTGGATTTAATTTAAGATGATCATTGGAGTTAAATTAACTTCTCAAATTGCAGAATTAAATTTAAAGAGAGACTGATGCCAGAGTCAACCTCAGAAAACATGTTGAACTGAGTCATTTTACAAGTCTGTGAAAAATATTTTTCTCATCATAAGGCAATTAAATCTCTTTATACCAATCATATCCATGAGAAATGACAGCTCAGTGTCACGAGGAATATAAACATCATGGCTATTTTCACTGACAGTTGAGTTTAGACCTACAGCATCATGCAGTAGTGAAAGTAATAAGCATGAGAGATCATATTTCTCCGCATGCTGATTTGTTTTCTGTGCCTCAGTTAATAAACTTGTTAACTCTAATGGGTTTGCAAAACCTTTCTTCAATTACACTAGGAGCAACTCGTCTAATATTTTTAGGGGGTAAGCAGCATTTTGTGGTTGTATGGTGTGTTCTGTTCCAGCTGTTTCTGATAGGTTAGGTAGTTCTACTGTTTTTATTTCTAGATCAGATCAGGTCTATGCAACTAATAAATAAACTGAGTGAGAAAACAATAAGCACATCTTTGTCTCAGAACAGTATGCTTGAATGAAGAAGTTGGCATATTGCCAGTGTGATATCCCAGATTTGATACACTGTTTCTAGATTACACTAGATCTGGTGCAGTGCATGCTAATTAATGCATCTTTGCTCTTAACACAAATTTCTTCATGTGATATTGATTGCTGAGGCATAATCCTCCCAGGTAGCAGAGCTGGGTCCCTATAAACAGAGGAAGTTCTTTGTAAATTAGATGCAAATGTGGTGCTAATTCTATCCGAAGCAGACCATATGCCACAACAAATGAGCATCATATGGTAGCAGGTGCACTGAGATATCATGTGCAGATTGTCATTATGTTTACAAGAGCTGATGTTAGATGTGAAATGTTTTTCATGCTTAATATATGGCGAGACGTGAATTATCACACTTTAGAGTTTCTGTAGTTTGGAACTAATATTTCAATTAGAGCTTTTAATTTAGACAGCTGAATTTTAGCCAGTTGCTCACATGACAACTCTTACCATGTCGCATATAGTTAATTTCCTGTTGCACACTAACCAGAATAACCTTTGTGGCATTTGAGTGATTCCTCTCCATGATTCCTTACCATGGTGGAGGGGTTTGAGTTTCTCATGATCCCAGGAAGCTATGTTGTCCCCCCCCCCCCGTATGATCTTTCAAGGCAAATTGGTCCTGGGTGAGGGATCAGGGGAAGAACGATTCAGACAATCCCTATGAGAGAAAGAGCAAGGGAAGAGTTTACCCTGCCCAGGATAGGGTAACTGGGGCCCAACCCCGGAGCCAGGCCTGGTGGCCGGGCCATAGCCCATGGGGCCCAACTGGGCGCAGCCAGAAGAGGAGACAGCACCACCACCTGCAGGAGGTGCCATAGGGGTTGTTTGAAGTATAAGTCAGGCAGTGGCCAAGGGTGGAAGCTGGCTATCAAGGCTGGCTATAGGGACATGGAATGCCAGCTCTCTGGTGGAGAAGGAGCCTGAGCTAGTGCACGAGGTTGAGAGATACTGGCTAGATATAGTCAGGCTCACTTCAATCAGCAGCCTGGGCTCTGGAACCAGTGTCCTGGACAGGGGCTGGACTCTGGTGGACTCTGGTGGACAAGAGGGTCACTTCCCTGCATCTCAGAATGGGTCCAGATTGTGATCTGCGCCTATGTGTAGAACAACAATTTAGAGTACCCAGCCTTCTTGGAGTGGCTGGATGGGATGCTCAAGAGTGCTCCACCTGGTAACTCTGTCATCCTACTGGGACACTTCAAAACTCACATGGACGATGACAGTGAGACCTGCAGGGCGTGAGAGGAACGGCCTGCCTGATCTGAACTGAGCGGTATTCTGTTATTGGACTTCTGTGCAAATCACAGTTTTACTATAACAAACACCATCTATCAACCTAGGTTGCAGGTTGATAGTACAAAAGGTATTGAGAAATGAACTGTTTTATGGCTTTTGTTCATAAGATTTTATCATGTTATCCTTTTAGTAGATTAGATTTTTTAAAACAAGCTCAAATGAGCTAATATGAGCAGCTTGAGGTAATATAAGTCAAGATAAAACTGAAGTTCTTGTACTCTGCCCCACAAATCTTAGAAACATGGTGTCAAACCAGATACTTACTCTAGATGGCATTACCTTGGCCTCCAGTAACACTGTGAGGAATCATTTTTGACCAGGACATGTCCTTCAATGCACATATTAAACAAATATGTAGGACCGCTTTCTTGCATTTGCACAATATTTCTAAAATTAGAAACATCCTTTCTCAGAGTGATGCTGAAAAGCTAATCCATGTATTTATTACTTCTAGGCTGGACTACTGTAATTCATTATTATCAGGCTGTCCTAAAAGCTCCCTGAAAAGCCTTCAGCTGATCCAAAATGCTGCAGCTAGAGTACTGACAGGGACTAGAAAGAGAGAGCAGATTTCTCCCATATTGGCTTCTCTTCATTGGCTCCCTGTTAAATCTAGAATAGAATTTAAAATCCTTCTCCTCACATACAAGGTCTTGAATAATCAGGCCCCATCTTATCTCAAAGACCTCATAGCTACCGTATCACCCCAATAGAGCACTTCGTTCTCAGACTGCTGGCTTACTTGTGGTTCCTAGGATACTTCAGAGTAGAATGGGAGGCAGAGCCTTCAGCTTTCAGGCCCCTCATCTATGGAACCAGCTCCCAGCTTGGATTCAGGAGACAGACACCCTCTCTATTTTCAAGATTAGGCTTAAAACTTTCCTTTATGATCAAGCTTATAGTTAGGGCTGGATCAGTTGAGCCTGAGCCACCCCTTAGTTATGCTGCTATAGGCCTAGGCTGCTGAGGGATTCCCATAATGCACTGAGTGTTTCTTTTCATTCACCTTTATTTACTTGTTTATACTTCACTCTGTATTTAATCATTATTATTAATCTCTGCCTCTCTTCCACAGCATGTCTTTTGTCCAGTCTCTCTCCCCTCAGCCCCAACCAGTCACAGCAGATGACTGCCCCTCCCTAAGTCTGGTTCTGCCAAAGGTTTCTTCCTGTTAAAAGGGAGTTTTTCCTTCCCACTGTCGCCAAGTGCTTGCTCATAGGGGGTCGTTTTGACTGCTGGGTTTTCTCTGTAATATTGTAGGGTTTTACCTACAATACAAAGCGCCTTGAGGCGACTGTTTGTTGTGATTTGGCGCTATATAAATAAAATTGAATTGAATTGAATTGGATTGAACTGAGTTGGATCTTTCTGCCATGTTAGTGGTGTTTGAGCTTACTGGGACATTTTTAATGTAGTTATCAAACTAATACTACCCTATGGCTTGTTAAATGGTTAATTGCTCTACCTGACCATCCAAGAAGTCTGTGCTCCAGTTTTGGTGAGTGAAATTTTAGTAATTCATGTGCACATTAATCAACAATATTTAACAGGTATCTGCGGTTTTTCTTCTTTTTTCAAACTGAAAGGTAACTACACCCACATGAAATAATGTAATAATAATATAATATTAATTTCCCTTGTAGTTTGCATTATATTTACTCATGCATGCACACATTAGGAGAATTCCACAGCTTAATGTTTCTCTCAACAACTGTCTGACAGGTGAACATGGCTTGTGTGACTATTTATTTATTTTACAAGAATAAGCAATACAATACAAATTTAGACAAACATTTAGCAATATTATTTTAAGCTCTTTTGTTTTAATTTTAGGCATTTACAGAAGCTTTTTAAATCATTCTTTTCTAGGTTTTTGGATAGTGTCTGTTCCTCTTTTTCCAACACTACCGCTGTAAGGTAACAAATCACCGATTTAATGGCACAATATTTTACACATTTCGGTTACAAACACCACACAACAAGTGTACAGTGCACCTAAAACCAGGCTATGAGATTCTCCTCAAGGGGTAAAACTCCAGGTTGTGTTACCTGTGTCCTCTGCCTCAAATACAAGAAATGCTGAGCGTATAAGAGCTGAAAGAATCAGAAGCAATTCCAGTCTTTTTTTCCATGCAAGCAATTTGTTTCCTTAGTGACAAAAAGCCTAATAGAGAAGAAATATCAATTTATGTATGTAAAACACAAGCAAATTTAATATTTGCATATGCGTATGTACAGTATGAATGCCATAGAGGCAAATGTTGAATTCCTTTCTGTCCTCCCCCGGGCAGTTGGACAAATCCTAAAACAAGCCACCAGATGGTCACCCCCAGGATACTGCTACTGACGGGATGTACGCTGGGAAAAGCAGCTAATATTAGACATATTAGAGCATTTCTCAAGGTACTTCCACTGACAGATGGCATGAGAGCATCTTTGACTCAAAGCACAATGTGAGTGAAATCTAACCAAGCACGGCACTATAAAAACTCTAGCACTCTATATTTAAGGCTAAACATAGGCCTGAGCCCCTTGAAAGCATTCTAGGCCTAAGATTCATTTTGCTTTCAAATAAGATATTTTGACAATGGGCCCAGCAGACAGCAGACTCTGCTGACTGCTGCCAGAGACTGAGTATGAGGTTGAAGACAACGTGTTCTCATCCCATAATGCCATTTTGTCAGATGCCGCCTGTGTCTCACAACGTGTCTGTTCACATGTGTGTCTTGACACACTGGCTGCTGTGAGATAACTGCCTCATTTTAGAGCCCTATTAAGTCAAGGGTGGCTTACAGTGGTGTGGAAAAGTGTTTGCCCCCTTCCTCATTTCCTGTTTTTTTGCATGTTTGTCACACTTAAGTGTTTTGGAACATCAAACCAATTTAAACAATAGTCAAGGACAACACAAGTAAAAACACAAAATGCAATTTGTAAATGAAGGTGTTTATTATTAAAGGTGGAAAAAAATCCAAACATCATGGCCCTGTGTGAAAAAGTGATTGCCCCCCTTGTTAAAACATACTATAACTGTGGTTTTTCACACCTGAGTTCAATTTCTCTAGCCACACCCAGGCCTGATTATTGCCACACCTGTTCTCAATCAAGACATCACTTAAATAGGAGCTGCCTGACACAGTAAGGTCCACCAGAAGATCCTTAAAAGCTACACATCATGCCGAGATCCAAAGAAATTCAGGAACAATTGAGAAAGAAAGTAATTGAGATATATCAGTCTGGAAAGGGTTAAAAAGCCATTTCCAAAGCTTTGGGAATCCAGCGAACCACAGTGAGAGCCATTATCCACAAATGGCGAAGACATGGAACAGTGGTGAACCTTCCCAGGAGTGGCCGGCCGCCCAAAATTACCCCAAGAGCGCAGCGACGACTCATCCAAGAGGTCACAAAAGACCCCACAACAACGTCCAAAGAACTGCAGGCCTCACTTGCCTCAGTTAAGGTCAGCGTTCATGCCTCCACCATCAGAAAAAGACTGGGCAAAAATGGCCTGCATGGCAGAGTTCCAAGGAGAAAACCACTGCTGAGCAAAAAGAACATTAAAGCTCGTCTCAATTTTTCCAAAACACATCTTGATGAACCCCAAGACTTTTGGGAAAACATTCTGTGGACCGATGAGACAAAAGTGGAACTCTTTGGAAGGTGTGTGTCCCATTACATCTGGCATAAAAGGAACACTGCATTTCAGAAACGGAACATTATACCAACAGTAAAATATGGTGGTGGTAGTGTGATGGTCTGGGGCTGTTTTGCTGCGTCAGGACCTGGAAGACTTGCTGTGATAAATGGAACTATGAATTCTGCTGCTACCAAGAGATCCTGAAGGAGAATGTCCTACCATCTGTTCGTGTACTCGAGCTGAAACGAACTTGGGTTCTGCAGCAGGACAATGATCCTAAACACACCAGCAAGTCCACCACTGAATGGCTGAAGAAAAACAAAATGAAGACTTTGGAGTGGCCTAGCCAAAGTCCTGACCTGAATCCTATTGAGATGTTGTGGTATGACCTTAAAAAGGCCGTTCATGCTCGAAAACCCTCTAATGTAACCGAATTAGGACAATTCTGCAAAGATGAGTGGGCCAAAATTCCTCCAGAACGCTGTAAAAGCCTCATTGCAAGTTATCGCAAACGCTTGGTTGCAGTTGTTGCTGCTAAGGGTGGCCCAACCAGTTATTAGGTTTAGGGGGCAATCACTTTTTCACACAGGGCCATGATGGTTTGGATTTTTTTTCACCTTTAATAATAAACACCTTCATTTACAAATTGCATTTTGTGTTTACTTGTGTTGTCCTTGACTATTGTTTAAATTGGTTTGATGTTCCGAAACACTTAAGTGTGACAAACATGCAAAAAAACAGGAAATGAGAGGGGCAAACACTTTTTCACACCACTGTAAGTCTCAGGTTTATCATTCAGAAGACCTATTTCTAGTCTCCACTGGACCTTTGTGTTTTGCTCTTGGTTTAGCTTTTTTCCATTTCCTGTTTGGTTTCCATTTGGCCTTTAACTTCTTAACATCCAATAGGTGGCTGGTACCTCATCTAGAGTTAAGTATAGGAGTTTTTCTGGCCACATGCAACACCGATGTTACTTATTTTTTTGGAACCAGCCTCAACTGGCCATAAAAAGTTTTTAGGGCTTGATTTACATTTTTGAGTGTTGGCTTTACTTTTCAACCCAGAGGTTGCTGCTTGTATGCCCCACAGTTTATTATTTGTGATTTATATAACCTAATTTTAAAAAATTAAAAAAAGGTTCATAATCAGTAATTGTGAATAAAGACTGAATTTGAGTAAGATTGCCATGTCATGCCTGAGCCGTGATTGATTTCTGTTGTACGATACGGGAGCATCAAAGCGTGACTTGCAGAGCAGCCCACCTTTTTGTTTGAAGTTGTCCTGTGCAGACCACCCAGACAGAACAGAACAGAATCTGTTCAGGTCCGCTCGCTGGAGCATGGAGCGCTAACCTCTGTGGAAATGCAGCGGTTAGCAGCATGCTGCACATATCTCAACCGTTACAGTGTCACAGTAATCTCTGTGGGGTCACTGGCGGCAGAAAATCAAGCTTAATTCCATTTTGAACTGAGTGTGGGATGCTCAGTTTGAATAGAAATGGGTGCTTCTGCAGAACAGAGGTTCAGTGTGGGAGTTAATTATACCGATTGTGTCCTAGGCTGGGACACCGCTGACCCCAGAGCTATTACAACTGAAAAAGGAGGATCATGTGGAAATTAAACACAGTAGTTGGCACAGATATGTGACTAGTTTCTTCCATAATGCAGCCAATGAAGCTCGGGTATTCACAGTAAAGTCTTCCTTTATTAATTAAACTGAAAAATGATTCATTTAGCAGTTTCTATATCAATTAGTTTGAACACTAACCTGCATTTATATGTGCAGAAAAACTTCAAAATAAAATCCACGACCTATTAATATGAACTTGTAAATATACACAATAGGTAAACGTTTTACTCATGTTGAGTTGTATTTATTTGGAACTGCTTTCTATTTGTTCAACTTGGTTATTTATTCAGGGATTGCCACATTTCCAGATTCATATTACTTGTAAATTTACATTTGTCGCTTCCAAGCTTTCCATTATAAGCTCTTTTTTTAATAGCAGATATATTTGTGAGCATGTTTGGTTTTATCAGTGGCTCAGCTCTAGTTTAGCATCCCCATAATCCTGTGTGGTGTGACTGTGAGTCACTGCATGAAGCAACAATATAAGGGCCGTGAAAATGAAGCAAGTAAATGGAGTTCAGTAACTGTTACTGTTACCTTTGGTCATGAGCTTTGCGCAGTGACCAAAAGAACGAGCTCACGAATACAAGCGGCCGAAATGAGCTTCCTCCAAAGGGTGGCTGGCCTCTCCCTTACAGATAAAGTAAGGAGTGCGGCCATCCGGCAGGGGCTCAGAGTAGAGCCGCTGCTCCTCCACATCGAAAGGAGCCAGGTGAGGTGGCTCGGGCATCTGACTAGGATGCCTCCTGGCATCCAGGTGAGGTGTTCCGGGCATGTCCCACCGGAAGGAGGCCCCGTGGTAGACCCAGGACACGCTGGGGAGATTATGTCTCTCGGCTGGCCAGGGAATGCCTTGAGGTCCCTCCGGATGAGCTGGAGGAGGTGGCTGGGAAGAGGGAAACCTGGGCTTCTCTGCTTAGGCTCCTGCCCCCGCGACCCGGTCCCGGATAAGCGGAAGAGGATGGATGGCGCAAGGCTGTATAAATAGCACCATTGGATAGCCAATAGGTGGACAAGGTGAGCTACAAAACATTAGAATATAAATATAAAAGTCCTTCTTCTGAGCTTTGTACTTGCCACATTTTCAGTTTGATCTTTAGGTAATTGGATGTATATCCCTAATGCACAGTTGCTTTTGATTTCTGATTGGAAGCCCCATCAGGATAGCAGAGTAATGACTTATTAGTTCCTCGTAAAGTCTTTTAGCCATAATTTTAACTGATTCATTTCAGTAAACTGTAATTACCATAACAAGCGGCGAGTCTCCGACTGATTTATACTCTGCAACTCAATTAGCAGTCAGAACTGTATAAGGGTTTACAACATTCTTCGTCCAGTGTAAGGCTTAATGTGGTTTTGATCATGATTAGCTGCAGTATATATTACCACTTAGCATCCAGTCTCTCCCCCCTCTGTTTCCCTTTTGAAGTTGCTGGAGTTGTCTTATTTCTTTGACAATAGTGTCTTGAAAGCCTATTAAATCAAAGAAGTGCTAAAGCCCAGCACTATGGGATTCTGTTTTGACACCACAGTATGACCTTGTTTCCTGACCTTGAAATGTGCTTTTGTCATATTGTCACATTGGCTCACTTCTCTCTTGTCAATACAGAGCTTTCTTCTTCTACCTGCCTAATGGGGGCTCTTAGTATTACCCATCAGATGGAAGTTCATGCTGGTTTTTTTGGAGCTACTCAACCTGTAGTCATCACACACATTTAATAAACTTGTAACTGCAATATTTGTTTAGAAAATACTTTTCAAAGGTAGGAGTACTTTAGAGAATAAAACAATACAAAATTTATAAATTAAAGAAGAAGAAGAAGAAAACAGGCAGGAGATAAAATAATCCTAATGGAACAGATGGTGTTCTGTTATTGGACTTCTGTGCTAACCACAGTTTGTCCATAACAAACACCATGTTGAAGAGGGACTCGGAGTAGAGCTGCCGATCCTCCACACCAGCTGAGGTACTTCAGGCATCTGACTAGGATACCTTATAAGGCGAGGTGTTTTGAACATGTGCTACCGGGAAGAGGCCCCGGGGCAGACCCAGGACACGCTGGAGAGATTATATCTCTTGGCTGGCTTGGGAATTATTTGGTGTCCCTCTGGATGAGCTGGAAGGTGGCCAGTCTGAGGAAGCCTGGGCTTCTCAGCTTAGACTGCTGCCCTCGCGACCCAAACCCAGATAAACAATAAAAGATGGAAGGATGTAACAGAATTCATACAATGTAAAAATACATTTGCCCTAATTAGAGGCAGAAGGAAAACAGCACATTAAATAGAACTGGGCTAATAGATATATAAAAATCGGCAGGTAATTCAGATGTCAGAGTAGGCAGATTTGTTTAAGCTGACTTTTAAAAGAGTCCAATGAAGCAGCAAACCTCTGTTAAGACTTAAATCCTTGTAAAGATAAAAGATATTCAGAAAGCATCTTAACCCTTAAAAGTGCTCCTGCTGTGAATCTTTACGAGTGGGGAGAAGGATTCCCTCCAAGTGGGATTATTAGGAGTTCTCTGAACCACAGCTTTCTTGGATGAGCTCAGAGGTCGGAATGTGATTAGCAGGTCAGTCGATGCACATCTGAATGAACCAAAAATGGGAAAAAGTTGACTCAGACCCTGTGGGGTTAAGAGGTTATTAAGCAGAAATAGAAAATGGTGAAAAGACAAAAGTACTGCTACTGAGGCACTCTGACACTTTTTTCCCTCCAAAAAAGATTATACAAATTTTGCATCATCCAGTTAATTCATCATTTTAAGCTTCGGAGAATCCAATCACGAAAACATATGGCATGCAAGAGACAAAGTGAACGCACAAGCTCTCACAGTAGAGCTCTCATATTGATATTTAAGGTGTGCTGATTGATTAATGACATCAACTCGTGCACGGAGTAACATGAAAAAAGGATTCCACCCTAAATGCTGCAGATAACTGCTGCTGAGCAGCACAGTGGGTTTTTCTATAGTCTGTGCAGAGGCTGATGGAAGCAGCAGATGGAGGTGAGGCTGGAGAGACAGCTGAATATAAGAACTATTCATGCAGACCAGCACTTGATCATGTGATTGTACTTGTACGCAAACATGCCACCATAACACCAGTGGCTGCATAACTGTAGAAATGAGCCATAACTCTGTATCATATGCATGCACACGACATCAGTGCACAGCAATTGTCAACTACGATACAGATGTGCATACATCTCCCAACCACTGTAAAAATGCTATACCTGTAGGTATGAAAGAGATCATCACAAAAATGTGGAAAAACTCGGCTGTGTCTAATGACACCAGAGTGATGTCACAATCCACTACAGCAGCTTCACAGTCTCATATTGTGACCCAGTTAATTTTTTACAGTGTGGTTGGTGTAACTGATAAAAGCTAAATGAGTCCCACTGTTAAAATTGAATCGATTAGGAACTGTACCAAATATACCAGCGTGGTAAAATAAATAAATAAGAAAATTATTACTGACGCTTTTAGATTGGATTTAGATATTAGATATTATATTGGATTTAGATTTTAGATAACGAAAAACTTTAGGAACCGATTTCTGCTGTTTTTCTGGAGAACCGACCAGTCACTGATTGGCCCGTTGATCTTTAATATGGAACACGACCCCGCTCCCGAGCAGGTTAGGCTCACAGCATAAGAAGTGAACCACCTTTGTTGTACAGAAAATCAACACTGACATTAACTGGACAAATCAAAATGCTGCTT